>JAOANR010000003.1:29822080-29873566 GCA_030278955.1 Hygrophila difformis | reverse complement strand
GCATGTTTACACACACACAGACACAGTCAGTCCTTACTGTGCACTGCGCCACTCACTGCACACCACTGCTGCACCCTCCCTCCAAAAACCACCACCACTGCCCTTCCCCACCTCTCTCTACCTCTCAGTTGTCGTGTACGATTGTGCCCCCATTTAGGTGGCGCCAATTTCAGCTTTTTTTCTACGTGTCGTTTATCCCAATATGAACCACCCCCCTCTCCCCCCCAGGCAAAACTCCCTTTCCTTTTTAACCTATTGCCCTACTCTACAAGTATAAAGCTCTTACACACATCCACTACATAAGTATTTTACAGCTAATTATACATCCTAAGAAAAGAAACCCACTTTTCCCATTCTTTTATTTCCGGGGTTTTAATTAGTTGAAGTTTGGAGTAATCTGATAGTACCCCATCACCTACATGATATAGCATAATTGTATTGCAATAATGCATTCTTAATTGTCTAATGTACAAGGTGGGTATTGGGTAATAAGAGTCATTGTCCATTACTTGCCTTTGCACACGTGTGTGTCCACCTTAACTCGTTTTCATAATGAGTGTAGCCACGTTCTTGGCCCTACTGTCCCAGAAGAATGAAATAACTCCATTTTCCATTCTTGGGACATCACTCATTTATAATATTCACACCCTAAAGAATGAAAAAAACAACAATAAAATTGTTAGAAAACGACATGTATGATATGATCACAAAGATCCAACATTTATTTGAACGGTGACCACATGAATTGGAATTGCTCTAACGTTTCCATTTTTGTCGAATATTTTCAACATCAGCAGCAGCTCCTACTGTTCCTGAACCCGTCCCAGTTGTGGAGCCCAACAGGATATGGACTGATAAATGCTCCAAATCCGACGTGGTCATAAGCCAGGGCGCCACGGAGCCCTTGCCAAGCGGAATCCCGACCTACACGGTGGAGATCATGAACATCTGCCCCTCCGGCTGCAACATCGCCGCCGTCCACGTCAGCTGTGGCTGGTTCAGCTCCGCCCGCCTCGTCAACCCGCGCGTCTTCAAGCGCCTGCGCTTCGACGATTGCCTCGTTAACGACGGTAAACCTCTCGTTAACGGACGCACCCTCTCCTTTCAGTATGCCAACACCTTTCCGTTTCACCTCTCCGTCACCTCCGTTAATTGCTGACTTAGCTTGCCCATTTTCTGGAATTTTTGGGTACATATAAAATTATATTATATGTGAACACAAAATCTTACTGTTTTTGTGTGCTGGGAAATTAATTGTAAATGGGATTAGAAAATTTTTGGGGCTTAATTGGGAAATTATGAGGCGACAGAATTAACCAGTAGCAGGAAAAAAAAAAAAGATGTTATAGAGGGTGGTTAATTAGGTTTAGGGTTTATTAACTTCAGTGATCAATTTGGTGTGCATATGATCTGATCCGTAACCCAAAATATATATAGTTTATAAAATTACAAAATTTTTGAAATAATGTTCTCCCTTTTAATTATTGTACTTATATTATTGCACATTTGGTTGTTGAAATTTATTCCACTGATTTGCAAGTATACATAATTAAATTGAGGATATAGGATTGTGGGTTGGGTAACCTAAATGCAAGTAGGGGAAACTAAATAAATTACAGCTAACAATTAAATATATATATGGTTCAATTATATGCAGGAGTATTAAACATCTTGGCTGGAAATTTACCAAATTCACAGCTGGTTACTTGGTTCTCTACTTCTCTTTTGCATAATAATGTACTATGTAGTTTTAAATAGGTTTTATTACTACATTTATAAATAAAATTAAAAGCTAAAATAAATAAAGGGCTACCATGAATTACTAATTAGAATCCATCTATACTAGTGAGAAAGTAAAAGAAATAAATTAAAGAAAGAAAGATGCTTGCTTCACAAAACCAAATAATGGTGTAATTAATGAAGTACACTATATTATATAGTTCAAAATATAGAATACACATAAGGGCATAATCACGAGGATGAAATATTTCTACTTGATTTCCACTGGTATTTCAATTTGGGCTGGGGTCATGGGCCCTGCGCTCCCAGCTGGACTCGCTAATGTGCTGGCTGGACTCGGGGGACGGGGACTTAATTTCAGCAAATCTATAAACCGTACACTGGATTCGAAGTCCGCGACCGAGACAGGGAGCTTATGAGAGCTCCTCTGCGGCATTGCGGACTGTTTGGTTATTTCAGTATCGGTGGCTGCAATTTTGGAATCCTTGTATATAGCATAGAGTGTCATTTGCATTAATCCAAACGCGAACCCTAGGATGTTTGGTAACTGCATCCCCAAATAAGACAATGTCAAAAAGTGACTAGCAAAAAAACGAGGTTAAAAATAAATAAATAAATATATACTATGTGTGTGTAATATTTTATTTTATTTTATTTATATAAGAGCAATCAATTCAATACTCACAGCAATGTTGTAATCTTTGCGTAGCAAGCCATAGAGGAACCAAGCGACGGCGCTTAATGTGAGGAAAAATGAGAGATGAAATGGCATGTAGTCCACACTCTTGGTACGCACCACTCGTCTCTAGTAAAAACAATCATCAATACATGAGTTTTTGCCTGGATCACTAACTAATAGGAGTACTAATTATATGTATGTGTATCAAAGAATGTTTATTACTACTAGCTACTTCATAGAGGATTAGGCACCGTACGTACGTGTAATAAATAAATGATGTGAAAAGTACTCACGATGATAGCCAAAGGTGCGATGAATACACACAAGGAGAACACGAGGCAAATCCATCCAACTGTGGCCACCCGAGCTTCCCCCTTTTGTAGATAATAAGTTAACAATATTATGAGGCCCATCCCTATCACATCTAACACAACAAGCATCACCGTGTACACCTGATATCAAAAATAATTACTATAATTATAAGCGTAAAACAACACGCGAAAAAATTAAAATAAAAAATGATACGCATTAAATATTTCAACAATAAATGTTATTAATTTAATTATTTGAAGCATTTTTCACGCTAAAGGAAAACGAAAAAAAAAAAAAGAAATTAAGAAATAAAGATCACCACATTAACGATCGCGTGTCATGATGCCTGCAACATCCGCGAAGCATATTAAATCATTAAGCACCTATAACAATATATTATTGAACCAATCATGGAATGCCAAGTGGATAATTAATGGCGCGCGGCAATCTTTAGAAAGTGGACTAATGAATGAAAAATTGCCATTCCAGTCCTATTGATGTAGATCGAAGATAATATTGTAGAAACCCTTGCAAAAGTACACAAGAGAAACCCAAAGAGAGCTACAAAGTTTCAAGAACAAAGATCTTCAAAGGATAAATTAAATGATCTATAGAAGAACCCAAGAGTCCAAATCTTTGAATTTTCTAAATTAAATCATATTCGTGTATTATGAAATTATAAAGTAAAAATACATTTTGCATCAACCCTTATGTTTCTCTTTCAAATCGAAACATATGTAATGTAAATGCATTTTATGAGTTAGATCGTACCCTGGATTTTTTGGTGGCATAATAGATGAACATAGAAATATACAAGGTTTGCGCCGCGATGCAAACTGAATTAATGGTGATGAGAAGAACAAGGTTCGGCTTGAGAAAAGCATAGTAAACCCATAGCATCGCGCTGAATAAGCTCACGATGTATGGGATGGATTGGAACCCCTCTGTCGACTTTCTCTTGTATATTTCGTAAAATGTTGGCCTGCAATAAAATCACAAGCAATCTTCCAAAAACTAAACCATAAACGCTATAAAAATCTAAGACGCGACATACAGCAATCAAACTTACAATGGCGCTAGAAGAACCAAGAACGAGATGGCATTGCCTGCAAATCATCAGAAGCGCGCATCATTTTAACCATCTTGTTAAACAAAAATATTCGAAATTTCTCACCATAAACACTCGAGTCCTGATTCATCTTTCATTCCGAACAATCGAGAAATTCAAATATTTATAACAAAAATATTTCAAATTGGAAAGGGATATACTATGTAAATATTTGCATACCTAGAATCCCAAAGGCTGCAACCAATAAATTGGTGTTCATAGTTGAATGCCAAACGGGGGACTAGTTCTAATGCAACGTGAGATTTCCTATTTATAATGAGCCAGGGGACACTCCATAAGTGAGGCCACAATAAATGTGCCAAATTGGTTACAAAAGTGTCGTTAACAACTTCACATTTTTTAAAGTCATGCAGATTTCTTGCACGCACCTGTCACGATGATTACATGTTTTTGTAATATTTTTACATTCAATATGATTACATGCTTTTGTAATATTTTTACACTCAATATGAATGAGTTTGATTGTAAGCATAGTTTATTTTACTTATATAGTATTAGCAAATATTTTTTAAGTCTAAAACTATTTTTTTGAAGTAATTTTCAACATTTACAATATTTGTAAGGATTTTTTTTATTAAAATTATATGAATATGAAAAATAAAATAATAAAATATATAATATTTGATTGGTTAGTCTTAAATTAGAAGAACATTTTGAATTTATATTTAGGTAAGTGATCTAACTCTTAGGTTGCTAACCTTCAAAAGATATTTATCAACAAATAATTAATATAAGAACTCCTAAACCAAGTTATTTAATTCCAGAGCATACAGGATTAAAACTTTAAGACTGAGGAATTATTTTCCTTTGTAGTTCTTTTTTTTATTTAAAAAATAATTGGGTATCTATAGGTCACGTTGGACCCAAAACTAATTTTGACGACCTGCATGAGTAATGAATGGTGTCTCTCTCAAAGCATTTTTTACATACATATATAAGGCTTGAACCCGATACTTTGCTTAAGCGACTAGAATCCCAATTTACTCTAGTCAATTGCGCGCTATTGGTCCTTAATATAGAGTTTTAAATGATGCGTGAGTTATGATTTATAATAGTGTTTGAAGAATTTCATATTTAATTTAGTAATAATTAAAAAAAAAGTGCAAATTGGCCCGTCTATATTTGTGGAGTAGATCGAAATGGAAATTTTGTGTTGGTTCAAGGTAGGGTTTTTTTTTTTTTTTTGTTGCTTGGTAAACATTGACATTCATTGGTCGGTAAAGCTGTGCAGGAGTCCTAGCCACACAAATTATAAAAAGTGATAAGGGGAGAGATATGGGGAGGGTGAGAATCGAACCCCAACCATAAGGTTGGAAGTCATGAAAATGATCATTGGGCCAAGTCTCCATTTCAACGGTAGAGTAATTATTAAATCATGCTGAACTTATTTATATTGGAGTAAAAAATAAATAGAATTGACCCCATGATGATGATGATGCATGTTGCTGGAAAATATGAGTAATTAATTTTTTTTTTAATGATTGATAGGAAAATAAATTAAAAGTTAATTATAATGACATGGAAATGCTTACGTGTCATCCCAGATAAGTAGGGCGTGTTTGGTGCAATTGGAATGAGAAAATGATGAGTTGTGCAAGTAAGGTATGGTCGGGGTACGCATCATGTGTGATTTTGTTGATGCATCACACCTATTCTCAACTCTGTCTATTTTTATTTGTTGGTATAAAGAACAAATGAGAGGGAAAGTAACAACTTAAACTCTCAACCATATCTTTCGAAGCTTAAAGTTTTATTTCACTCCACCAAATCACAATTTTCATTATTTTTATGATTTAGATTGTATATAAAGATAAATGTTTTTTCCCCTTTAACTCCACACATTAGATATGTGTATAATCTCATTAATCCTAATTGCTTTGGCCTCATTCATGGAAAGAAAAAAATACTAATATCTCTAATTGTGAAAGATTCTTCTTTAAAATTCAATATTTATTAAAAAACAAAATTGTTCTTATATATAAAAATTAAAATAAACTATGTTTATTTTCGACATGAACCCTTTAATGCTAAGAAAATACTTTGCAGTTTATAAGGCCGCCCCTCAATCTAATTGTTGAAATAAATGTGCTCAAACAGCGTTGTTGTATGTATAAGTCTATACTCTTAGTCTTAGGTATATTCGTTGATCGATTACCTAAAGCTTTGGAGTGTGTGTTTATATGAGCCTGCGATATGCTGGTCATGACCTTTGTGATATGATATTGTGGGAAATTGTGTCATCTTGTGCTTAGTCGCCGAAATGTTAAATTTAAGGTTTAGATTTTATTAAATTAAATTAGTGATTAAATTGATGCTTGTATGATTGTATAAAAAGTAATATTTATTTTTAAATATTTTTTAATGAGTGTCAACCATGAATTTTAAAACTCACTTCTTAAAGTGGAATGAGTTGACATGCTCAGTATGTAATACTGATTTTGTTGTTCATATTATTTTTCTACTTCTCCGGATTCATGTGAATATTCCATGCATGTCCATGTGTTTTGGCTTGTGGACTTGTATTTTCTTTTATTTTTTTTTCGCATGCGTGATGATAAATACTCAAACAAACAAAACTAACCCTTTCCGGGATTTATTTATTAAATGAAATTTGGTTTTTAAGAATTAATACAACTTAGCCTTGCATTTTTTCAAGTAAGCTTGAAATTAGTCGCACCTTACTTGGGAAGGTGTGAAGATTTTTCCCGGGCTTTTTTGGGTTTTGAAAACTGGGGTGTTACAATTATGTTCCCACTATTTTCCTCTCCCTCCACTTGTGACGAGATTTTCTTCTCTGCACAACTTCTATCACTTTCATCAGTTTGGATTTCTTCCTCGGCCTCTACTCCTTCACCGCACTCCCTCCGGTCAAATGCATTCGGTACACTGCTTCAGCCCTCACCAAAATTATTGTATCTATATGTATTCTTTTTAGTTGATAGATCTCATTAACAAAAGCCCTACATATTTACGTAAATAAAATTAAATACTTTGAATTCAATAAATACCAACTCTTTAAGGCCAAAATTTTACCACAAAATTTCACCCACCCGCACATTTTGTTTATAATGAAAAAAATATTATTAAAATCATTTTCTAAACCTTTCCAGGTCCTAATGTAGAAAATGAATTAAAATTGTGTTTTTGTTTTATGGGCAATTGGGTCCGTGACCGTAAACCTTTATAAAGCTAGGAAAACTCATGTTACTCTCAATTATGTAAATGATAATAGGTAGTTGACTAATAATTTGTTTAATTGTACCATCAATAAAGTATTCCTGAAAAGTAATTAGCTTTAAAAATTGGATTATAAGGTTAACAAAGAAAAAATGGACTGAATTACAAATTTATTATTTACCAGACTAAATTGGTCATTTTCTCAGGGTTTAGTCACCACTATCAAAGGTGAATCGGTCAGTGTATGTTCATCGCTCCCGCAGTTCCTTCACATGGCGAAACCATCTCCGTCGTCCTGCCACCGGCTCCGTATACTATTTCAAAACAACCCGCAGGCGCCCTCCACCACCTCTGCCGGAGGCCTCTTCAGTGCTCTAATCTCTTCCCGAGAAAAGGCAATCAAAACCTTCGTCACCGAATTCAAGCAAAAATCAACATCCAGCGACTTCCGTGCCCTAGAATCAGAATACAAGGCCGCCATCCGCCGCCTCGCTAGAGGCAATCACTTCTCCTACATTCACGAGATTCTCGACCATCAAAAGCAGTACCCAGAAGTCAAAGACGAGAAATTCACTTCGCGGTCCATCCGCCTGTATGGCGCAGCCAAGATGACCGATCATGCAATCAAGCTGTTCGACGAAATGCCCGAGTTGAATTGCCCCCGCACATTGGTGTCCCTGAATGCCCTCTTGGCTGCCTGTTTGCCCTCCGGAAGCTTCCACAAGGCCATCGAGCTTTACAACCAATGGATTGCGAAACTATCGATTAAGCCAGACGTGATTACTTACACTACGGTGATCAAGGCGTACTGCAATGTTGGAATGTTCGATGAGGCAATGTCGATGTTGAAGGAGATGGAGGAACACAATGTGACGCCGAATACGGTTACTTTCGCCACGCTTTTGTCATCATTCTACAGAAAGGATAGATTTTTTGATGCAGAGAAGCTATGGCTAACGATGGAGGAGAAGAAGCTTGTTCCCGATTTTAGGTGTTACTGCACACGATTACGAGCCATGGTGGACACTGATCGATTACAGGAAGTAATGAAAATTTTTGAGGAAATGGAGGAGAAGGGGTTGAAGCCCAACACCTATGTGTACAATTTGGTGATCAGAGGGGTGCTCGAGAAGAAAGGTGATTTGGATGCGGCAAAAAAGTGGTACAGGACAATGATGGATAGGGGATGCACTCCCGATTTTCACACCATTGCAACACTCACTCGTTATGTTATTGATGACGACGTTGATATTGCATTTGAGTTGTGCAGGATGTCAGTTGGACTGAAGAAGAAGCTTGGGATTGGGACAGTGCAGAGAGTGATCAACAATCTGGTTAAGAAGTCGCAAGAAGAGAAAGCAAAACAGTTGGTTGAGTTGTTCGGAACAGCATACAAGCGCCGTAAGCTGTTCTTGAATACAGGACCCAATGCATAATAATTCAGTTTGAGGGGAGACTAATATTAGGATCAAGTGTTTGAAGAATTTCTGCTGGGATTATTGGACTGATGGATGATGAGTTTTATGCATTCGTTCCTTGTTTTGATGTTATATTCAAGAATTCATTTTTAATTTTAGTTATTGAAATCTATTAGTAGAACAATCAATTGGGAATAGGACTTGACCCAGTGGTCTCTCTTTCCTGCCTTCCAACCATAGGTTGGAGATTCGATTCCCACCTGACCCCCTATCTCTTCCCTTTATTCCTCTGTGTAATTTGTGTGGCTTGGGCTCCCACACATCTTTGCCGACACACATAGATGTCTATGTTTACCGAAAAAAAAAACTCGTGGTCTAGCCACTACCCAGTATCCACCTCCATTACATTTCGGTTATGTAATTGCAGTTGAGCTTGAAGGGTGGAATTCTTTTCTATATTGCATTGGTACAGTGCGAGTGTTTTGGCCTTATTCATACGTTATCCAGTAAGTCTCCTTTTCTGTTCTTTTTGGCGAAGCTCCATATCTGTTCTTCATATCAAATACTATTAGATAACAAATACTCCTTCCATTCCTTTTTAGTAGTCTTTTTAGAGATAAAAGAGTGTTCCACAATAGTTTATATTTTTAGGTAGTTATGCTATGTTTTTCTTATATTGTCGTTTACTATACATAAATGTTATTTCTTAACATTTATTACGAAATGGTTTAGTTGAAGGGTAAAAATAAAAATAAATAAATTAACTAATGCAAATCTTAGTTGTTAAAATTGAACTGAAGGAGACAACTAAAAATGAATTGAGGGAGTGTAATAATAGATAACAAATACGGAGTACATATTAGATCATAATTGATCATCTAAATATGTATTAGAAATCAATGCAAAATTCAAAGAAAATTATAAGTGTTATTAAATAGAATATTTTATAAAAAGGGGAAATGGATTTGTTTAGAACTGTATAATAATCTAGATTAGTATTAATAATAATTTTCTTAAAATACTCTAGAACTTTGCCCACCCTATAAATAAAGGGTGAGCCCTTTCATTTGTGTGTTGAGGAGATAAATTGGTGTGTGTTGAATTGAGTATTGATGGTAAGTGTACCATGTTAATGAACCAACTCTCTTAAAAGTTCAAGCTGTTATGGAAGAGAATCTAATTACATATATTAATCCTCAACACACCCCCTCACGCACAAGGTGAACTAACCTTGAGCGTGAACAATCCGGACAAAGCCAGTCAATCCAGACAGAGCTGGCCAAAGCAAATACGAAAGACAAAGCCAATACAAATGGGGGTAGTAGGACTCGAACACGAGATCCTTGGCTCTGATGCCATTAATGAACCAACTCTCTTAAAAGCTCAAGCTGTTAGGGATGAAAATCTAATTACATATATCAATCCTCAACACACCCCCTCACGCACAAGGTGGGCTAACCTTGTGCCTGAACAACCCAGACAAAGCCGGCCAATCCAGAAAGACCTGGCCAAAGCAAATACCAAAGACGAAGCTCACAAATACAAATGGGGGCAGTAGGACTCGAACACGAGACCCTTGGCTCTGATACCATATTAATGAACCAACTCTCCTAAAAGCTCAAGCTGTTAGGGAGGAGAATCCAATTACATATATCAATCCTCAACACACCCCCTCACGCGCAAGGTGGGCTATCCTTGTGCATGAACAATCCGGACAAAGCCGGCCAATCCAGACAGACCTGGGCAAAGCAAATACCAAAGACAAAGCCCACAAATATAAATGGGGGCAGTAGGACTCGAATACGAGACCCTTTGTTCTTTAATAAGTGACAAGATGTGTGAAGTGAGAGAGTTCATAGTGTTAGTTATATGGTCGGCCTTGCCGTGTAACTAATATATGGTCATACCGCGTAATAATATGTGGTTGTCATTACCACCTAAGTATCCTTGTGCACTAAGGACTTGTTAAGTTAAAGGCTAACCAACATAAAAAAGTTGGTGTTGTGTGAGTGAATTATCATAGGTCCTTTATAGGTGGTGTGTTTGTGTCCCGTAGTTCTTCCCAACAAAATGCATATCAAATCACACCAAGGTAGAAATACAGTCAGAGTTTACAAAAACAATGAAGCATCTCAAAAATAGAATATCAACCAATTCAAGGTAAAATATGGTGTCATTGAACAGTCAATGCATATACCAAATCGTAGAACTGAAAAGTCTCCTGAGAGTGACTTCACAAATTCTGCTGAGTCTTGTTGATCAGTTGATGGATCTTGTTGATCAGTCGATGGATCGACTACTGCTTAATGATCTTTAGAGCCACTTGTTTCTCCTTCAGGGGACTAGATTGAAAATGATGTCCAAGGATATTTCTTCTTCATGTTATGGCTTTGTAGAACTCATTTCATCTTTCTCATTTATTTCCATTCCATCTTCTCTAAAAATTTTGAAGACGAAGTATTTATTTTCTTCCTTTGGCACCCTTAGATCGCCTGCTTTAAAGATGCTTACCATGTCGCCAACTTTGAATCTTTGATCTGTTGGACATCTGAAACATAATCGCAAACGAAATGTTCCCATTTACTCTGTAAGCATAATGCACCCCTGAATCCTTCATGGTCGGTGTAGTTACACACGATAGCAATTTGGGGATGGCAACAAATACAAAATGTCACTTCTGAGAGTTGGTTTTTACATTTCTAGGTTGCTATCGTGTAGAGATTATTGACTCGGGTTGTTAACTATTACTTTTTTCAGCGAGACCGAACCCAGAGAAATGGATGGGGGGCCGTTGATGATCAAACGCAGAGATCAGAAACTAACCAAAACCCCAGGTATAAAGTCTTACAAGATGAAAAATTGGTTCATGGTCGTTTAAATTGACACTATCTAATGAATAGTGCCAAACCTATCATACGATTTTAATAAGACCCAATTCGATTATTTTTTTCAAATATATACGTGCAATAATATTGAGTCAAAGTTAAATAATGAACAGTGTAAAAAAATTCAAACATGACAAGATTTGCGGGATGGATGGAGTATATATTATATGGCGGCGGATATATGTACACCCATAAAAAATTAGGGGCACCCAAGACTTGTTATGGACACACAATTGAAATTTCTATGTTATAGGCATAACATTGTTTGAGGGTTTAGGTATGGGCACTCAACATCTTTATCTACTTCTCCATAATCCAAACCCAATACCCTAACTCCATAACCAAAGCTTCCAAGTTTGACTTCTTTCTTAAGTGATAGTTTGTAATATTTTAGACCGGATGTGCATTGTCAGATGGATGAAGATGAACGTCAAGCTATTGTTGGCAAAAATATAAGTTTTTAACGTTTTAATCCCGATCATGGTTGAAATTTTTTGTTTGTTTTGGAAATTCACGACTGCCCATTAACGACCACTCATGGCTATTCCGCATAAGACACGATCGGCCACCTGGCCATTCCACACAAGACCCAATCAGCCATGGCCATTCGGACTACTAAGCGATCGATCCTCCATAGCTGATCAATGTACAAAAAAAAAAAAAGACCAACCACCCATGGGCGGCCGCTCTTCATGTTGGATGGCCATTCCTATTCCATTCACATGCAGAGCAAGAGCTCATCCGGAAAATCTCCACAGCGAGATGGGGAGGCGAGGAGGCACTGAGACGGAGGTGGGGCGGTGCAAGCGAAAGTGGATGTGAATACGGTGGAGGGACAAAGAGTACGGAGACAATAGACGCGGTGGCGGAGCGAATGAGGTGGAGATGGCGGAGGAGGTGAGCAGCAGAGGGCATGACCGGGACGAACAGCTGCGGCGGCAGAAGATGGCACCACTGTGGCGGGAGGCGGCGTTCAGAAATGCAGTTTTTTGATATGTAAATCTCTGGTGTTGGAGAATTTCTCTTTGTTTGGTTTATGTACGTTCAATAGAGATTTCAAATTGGAAAAAGAAATGTTGTACTTGTACGTTGAATTTATTTTTTTAAAGACTTTTACCGGAATGAATATTTTGGTAAGAGGAAAAGCCTATTTTGAAACTGCTGCATAGAAATTAATTAATGAGAAGAGAAGAGAAGATCAAGTGAAGGGATGTTAACAATTCCAAAGCAGGCAGAAGGGTAAAAGTCCGGTATTTTATTACAATGGTATATTGGATAATTTATTTGGATGCCCACAACATTATTATTTTTTCATAGTTTTTAGTTGGATGTCCCAAATATTGGATTTTTGAAGTGAATGCTTGAGTGTATATAACCGCTGCCGTGTGTTATACGTATGCTAACATAGACACTTGAAATTCCTCTTATGCCCTTATCCCTTTTTTTTCAATTTAAAAACAGTCATTTAACTTATTTGTGAAAATGTCATTATCTTTCTTTCTTACTTTCTTTGTTTTATTATTATTGTTTTTTGAGGTAATAAATATAATTGGCCACTAGAAGGATGTTAATTCATTTTATGGCCATGATATATTCAATTATGAATTTTGGCCACCTGAAGGCATTTGGGCCAAATAGTAAGCCAACTCGACCCAAATAAGATTAGAGCGGGCCGTGTGTATCTCACGCAAAATAAAATTGGGACGCGCTTGGTTTAATTCATTTTTTCTTACTTATTTCACATGTTTGGCATCGGGAGTTGCAGAAAGAAGATGAACCAAGCCGCGGGCTGAAGAGTTCGATCGAAGGCGAAAATACCCCAAAAATTGAGAGTCCGTCGTGGCGTGGGTGTGGAACGACGATGGGGCGAATTCCGACGACAACAGCACAGGTGACATGTTTGGGCTTCTAACGCATTACTGTTTTTGTGGAACAAGGGCTAAACTAGCGACTTCCTGGAAGCTCCCCAGCGCCGGCCGGAGGTTCTATGGCTGCGAGAAATGGCGTGTAAGTTATGTGGTAATTGGTAGAGTATTTTAGGAAACCTTAAATGTTTTATGGGTAGTTATAATTTTTGAGGAACAAGCCTATTTTTTTCAGAGATTGAAGACATTGTAGAATTGGATTGGCCGCCTGGTTTGTGCCATATTAATGTTTGGGTGTTTGAATTACAAGTAGTTTGTATTATTGATTGGCAGAAGAACAAATTTTTATGCCTTCTTTTTTGATGATGATAGGAGGGAGGATGCAGATTCTTTCTGTGGGCGGATGTTGAGATGTGTGGGAGAAGTCAGGCTGTGATATCTGGACTGCTCAAGAAATGCGATGCTTATGAGAAAAGAATTGCTACAATGCAACATTGCAATGAGCTTCTTGAAGTTGAAAATGGCATGCTGAAGAAGGAAAACAAAGCACTAGAAAAGTTTCAACAGAGGCTTGAGTTGGACACCATGATGCTGAGGAATGAAGTGTTCATGATGTTTGTAGGAATGAAGTGTATGAGTTTTGGAAAATGAAATGTAATTGAACTGGGTTGATCTTTGAATTCACTGGTTTCATAATGAAAGTTTAGCTGTTTCTATCTATAGAGTATAGTTTAGATGTCCATGAGTTCATTCAGACTATGGATTATACTTAAATCATTTTAACAAATTAATATAGTGAAATGATCAAATGATAGTTCATAAGTACCTTAAAAGTCAAAACAACAACCATCCATTATCCTTACCAATCTCAAATGACATGAACGGCCTCAGCCTGTTCAGTTTGGCATTTCTGCTTCAAGCATATTACATTGATAATAAGATAGCACACAAAAACCAACCTACATTGTTTGAATTCCATCTGCTGGAAGCATAAACTTAACATTTCTGCTGCAACATTGTTTTTAAGACAGCACACAAAAACAAACCAATAATACATCTTTTGCCATTGGGTTCAGATTTAAAGTTTCTGACCATACAAAAACCAACCAGAAAACATAATATTACTGCTCCAACATAGTTCTCAAAACAGGAAAACACATCATTTCTTCTTGCCAACATCCCTCTTCGAGTGCAGGTTGTGTGTTGGAGGCCCTTGTTTCCCGACCCTAAATTGAGGAGATCTCCAGGATCCACCCTTTGAAGCTGCAGGTTTATTGGTCGGCGAGGGTCCTAACCCCATCATTTGCTGATTTATGGATGGACCGTGTACAAGTTTTCGAACAGCCACTATATGGTCCTGAGTAAGAACTGGCTCTTCAATTGGTTCGTCTCCGGGCTCAGTACCAGGAACCAAATTAACAGGTGGCAATAAAGTTGGCTGTGTAAAGTGTAAATAATTAACCAACAACTTATGACATCTACAGACTACAATTAAATAAAATTGGCTGTGTAGGCGGTAAGGAGGATAAAATTAGCTACCTGTGTGAATGAAGCTAGTTGGCCGCATGGTTGCTGTGGCAATGCACCTTTCTGTACTCCACTTCCCGAGCCCTATACAAGGAAACATGTTTTAAAAAATTTCACCTTCTACATTTGATCCAAAGAAATAAAAAGGTATGAAACAATTTCACCTTCTTTAAACCAAGGAGTGTTGTCTAATTACCTGGGCATTTCTCACAGAAATAAATTGTCCAAATGCCATTCTCACAGCCGGCATCTTCTCCTTCCCTTTTCCTTTGGCCTACACTTAAAAAATCAAGGAGTGAGTGTCTAATTTTTCTATCATCATTTGCATTCTCAATTGCACTTGGAAAAATAATTCTCACTAGAGCCGCTCCATCAGTTATGCTTATTCCTTGCGATCCAACACCATTTGCATTTGCTCCATCATCCATGGTTTCCTTCCTGCCCTGCATGCCAATTAGAATTCAGTAGATATGATGACAAATAGTTAAAAACAAAAAATTTTTAAACAAAACTTAATCCAAGTATTTATAATTAAATATTATAAATAAATCTCGTGTAGTAGTCTTCACTCATACTTTAAATAAATAGTTCAACAATAATTCAACAAGTTTCACTAATCCAATCACTACAAACAGCCAAAGAGAATAAAATAAACATGCTTCACTACTAATTTAAACAAACATCAGGATTTAATTAAACAAGCACCAAGCAGCGGACGAAATTAACAATACCTTGTCACTTGCTGTCAGTATCTTGGACTTTGTGGGCGTATATTTTCCACTTGCATCCCTCGGCTTGGCACTCAGCATAGACCCTACTGGGGGTGCTCCGGGTGAACCTCACTTCTCGTTTTTCCATAACAGAAAGTGAGCGAACAGCATTCTTAAATTCATTTTTTTGTTGCAAACAACATCTCCAAGGTAATTGTTGGTTTATAAATTTCGGACGGATTGAAAACTGGTGTAGGCCTTGAACCATAGTTTTCGTCATCTGAAACCTTCCTTTCATCAAAATCATCGCCTGCAACCACCATGTCATTATCAGATAACTCCACCTCGGCTAGATTCAGACCTCCACCAGAGCTACTACCAGGCATGTGTGATTGTCCACCACTGGCAATAATAGCTGTATGATCATCATGGTATGACTCTATGATTTCCTCCCAATCCTCGCCATAATCACTGTCTATAAAATCAACATCATCAACACCAGCCAAACTATCATCACTACCATCCTCATCCTCACTATAACCAGCAACATCCTCCCCCTCAACATCCACATCATCAACACTCCTTGTTACTCCAGCAATGTCAGCCCCCTTGTCACCATAATTCCTATCAATCTCCTCTTCCTCCTCATTCTCAGTCTCAACCTCGGGTTGAGCATCAGTGCCATTTCCGTTTCTGTTTCCACTCCCACCCTCAATTTCGGAAGAACTCCCACTGTTAGAAACATATATGTGGAAGAGTCTTTGATTGATGCACCTTGTCGCAGCTTCCTGGAGTTCCTTCTCATTCTTTACCAACTGAAAAGTATCGTCAATTTTTATGTAGTAATCGACTTCATCCGCAGAGATACCCTCTTGCCTCAATTGATACTCGAGCGTCCAGAAATCGATGAGCTTTGTACTAACATAGTCATAAATTACTTCCTTGCCTCCCTGATACAGTGCCGGAGGCACATGGAGGCACTCTCCACCCACGTGCAACACAACACTTACATAAATACAACCTGGATCTATTGCAAAAAAAAAATAAAAAAATACCCATGTCAATAAATTACACATGTACAGACAAGTGCTATTCCAGCTGTAAATTCAAACTCATACAACTCAAAAAGCGAAATAACTAAAGAAAATCGTCCCTTTCAATGTGGTCCCAAAAATGTCGCCCTATTGTGTGTAATAACTGTTGTGAAGGGATAGGGCAAGATCCTTTTTTTCAAATGGAGAACACAACCCACGACATATTGCCTCCCTAAACCCAAAAAATCAAGAACCCAACACCTTTATTCACTACCTTCCAAACATGATTGCTTCCTCCTACCCGACAAGAAAATTTTCCCCAACATACTTTATTTTGAAACCCTAAATTGCAAAATAACCAACTTACAATGTGGTGGAGGTGGCAAATGTATCTTTGCGTCAGCCCTCCTTAACCCCATTCCGCCGGACGTCGCTCAAGACCACAGCGTCGGCGCATTCACCGTCGTGCTATCGGAGTTCTATTCCTCGCAGCTTTTTGTAAGGCGCAAGCAAAAGTGTTTGGACTTCTCACCTAGTGTTCGCTCAAAATCATTTGGAGATACGTAGAACGTTTTCAATTCTAGTGTATTTCATTTGGTGCAGCGCGTGCATTTTACTCAGCCCGCGTAAGGATGGTTTTGGATCGAGTTGGCTTACTATTTGGCCCAAATGCGTTCAGGTGGCCAAAATTCATAATTGAATATATCATGGCCATAAAATGAATTAGCATCCTTCTAGTGGCCAATTATATTTATTACCTCTTGTTTTTTCAATCTTAGTTATTAAGATTTTATAATTTTACAATCACATTTCTTAAAAACGATTCAAATCTTTGTAGGATCTGGATCTTGATCCCGATTTTAATTGTAAAATCTTAATCTTAATGGTAGAATCTAACGATCCTATGCGATCCGATCCTACCAAAATATGAATATGCTCCCATAATCTTAGTTTTTAAATCGGTATTGAATTTTATTTTCGACTGTTTATAGTGTTTTATTGCTTCATTTACCAAATAGAAGTAATATCATATGTTATGCTTTCATTTGTTAATATATACAATTATTTTTATCTATTTTTGCAGTTTGATAAGATCTTAGGATCTAAATTCAATCATATGGGGTTGGGGTTTAGGGTGCATTAGGATCGGCTTTTGAAAAAAGCAGAAGCCAAAAGCAGAAGCATGTAACTTTTGTGTTTGGATGGAATGTTTGAAAAACAGTTTTTTTTCAAAAGTGTGTTTGGATGTGTATAAGTGAAAAATGCTTTTGAAATGTTTAAAGTACCAAAAAGGATATGCTACTTATATAGGATAGTATATATTTATAGTGTAATTTAAATAAATTAGTAGGGACATTTAAGACTTTGCACACATTACTAGGTATTTTTAACTTCCGCTTTTCGGAGAAGCACCCCTGGGTTACTTTTCCCAAAAGTACTTTTGCTTTTTTTTAAAAGCCAAAACAAACACAATTTTTCATCAAAAGTGCTTTTGGCAGAAGCAAAAGCCAAAAGCACCTCAAAAATAACAATTCTAAACGCCATTCCAAACGCCCCCTTACTCTAGTTGGGTTCGAATCCTCACTCGGCCCCCTATATCGTTCCCTTTGTAATTTGTGTGCCATGGGCTCCCACCACCCTTTTTCCATGTCTTTAATGGCTACTCAAAAAAAAAAATCAATTATACAATCCTGATCTTGCAAAGCAAAAACTATCCCAACTAAGATCTCGCTCTTGGTAACCTTGGTTTCAATTTAGCTATAGAGTTCGGTTGTGAATTCAATCTCTAACCCCCACACACTATGTATTATTCTATGTAACTTCTCTCACTCTACATTTTCTAATTGCATACAATGTATACAAAAATATTAAAAATCAAAAGTATATCGGCACAATTTTGCACAGCGTAGGGCGCATCAATGGCACTAGTATACATATCGAGTAATCAGGTAGGATAATTGGATAATTTATAAAATCGGTATCCTACTCATACTCACTTACATTTATATCATTTTCGGGTAATAACCTACCAATACATGTTATTATTTGCCCTACCCTATGGGTGATTAACTAGAGCTATTTGAAATCGACTCGGGACTCGGCTCGAAAAAAAACTCGACTCATATTCGAAAAATTCGTGTCGAGTCGAGTAGTCGAGTAGGGCACTCGAGTATCGAGCTCAAACTCGAGCCCATGCATATGATACTCGAACTCGAGTCGAGTACTTGAGTCGTGTCGAATATCGAGTACTTGACTCATTTTTTTAAAAAAAAAATTAAAAGGAAAAATTCATAAAAAATACTCGATAAGCTCGAGAACGAAAAAAAATAAAAAAATAATCGAGCTTGAATAGCTCGACCACTCGACTCGATTGAAAAAAAAATTAGATATACTCGAGCTTGAACTCGAACTCGAGTTGAGTCGAGCTCGAGCTCGAGTAACCATATTCCACATCAAGTATGCTCAAGTAGTTCATTACTCGGGCTCGACTCTACTCGATATCAGCCCTAACCTACCTTACCATTGTACCCGCCAGGTTACCCAACTCGCTTTGACGAGACATGTAAAAGCCTCTACATTTAGTAGAGCTACAGGGCTCTAAAAATGTCTCTCCTGACTTCTTTCTATATAGGGCGAACTGCTTCGTGCCTCTCTTTGCTATTCGGTGCCTCCGCCAATATAGTGGATTCTGTAACATACCCAGGCGCCCTCCTTTCCAATCACTAAGAAAAAATCAATACCAATCAAAGCCCACTCTAAAACAAGGGAAGCTAGAGCCTAATAATAAGTAAGCAAATATTTTTCCGACCGTTACAAAATGGGAGTTTACTCGACCCATTCCATTTTTTTTTTGGAAGAGCCGAAGCCAGATAATAATCAAGAAAGGAAAATTTGTCTCGTTTATTTTACTCGACCCATTCCATTTAGGTAAATTTTTCTCAATAAGTGGTGTCAGGATGTGTATGTAATACTTCCCTGTCCCAACACATTTGTCTCGTTTAACTTTTACACAAAATCCAATGTACTATTTTTTTAACTTTTAATATCTTAAAATATGTACAATTAAAATTTATGTAAAATATATTCTAAAACTATATGATTATACAATTCCTATAAGACACAACGCAACTATTTTTATTCAAAATATATATTCTTAATAAATTGAGTTAAAGTTAAATAGTATAAAAAAAATCAAACAGAACAAGATAGTTGGAAAGGGGGTATACGATAAATCAAATTGAATGAACTTTAGAATTGTGTGTGTATGTAGTATATAAGGTATAGAGCTATAGAAGAAGGGGTTAGCATATCCGTCATTTTGGCTACTATAATCTATATAATAAATCCTGAACACTTTTTGACATGTTCAGACTATATTGCCCTTATTAAATATATTCCATCCTTTTTTAATTTTAAGGGTTATATTGTAATTATGCCTTGGATTTCCACGTAAACGCTGATTAATCATCCAGAAACGTACAGCCATCTAAATTAATTACACTTCAACTCTGAATCATCCTACTTGCCAAGTCAATCAATCTTTTAAATCTTATATTTAGGTAATAAATCTATTTATTAGTATAAAAAAATCTTGAAAAAATCTTTTCATATATTTGAAAAGGATATAAATTGGAAATAAATTATAATATATTTGATATTATGATAGATTTAGTTAAACCAATATATTATTTAATTTTTGCTCAATATATATTATTTAATTGAATATGTAATAATTTCAAATATATTATATTAATTATATAAAAATTTGAATAGTAGTACTAAACATGTTTTCTCAAATTTAAAATATTGGGTTAGATAATCAATTCTTCCACTAAATTATTAAATAGTACTTAATAGTCTTCATACCCTTGAATTTTAAGTTTATGACTTTTCTTTTTTTCTTTTTTTTTTTCACTTCAGAAAACTACAATGAATTTATGTTGCCACAATTTCTCTTGATAACTGTTGTGGCCATCACAACTTTGGGCCCGAGGAAAAGTTGTTGGGCCAGATAAACGAACTGTCAAGGGGCCCAACGATTAACGAGGGAGATGGGCGACTGAATTGGACGAGTGGGCCGAACAAAAGTCCAGTAGAACGAGGGAAAAAGCTTAAGGAATCCAAGAACAAGACAGTCGGCCGAAAATAATCAAAGGTGGCCGATGAGGGAATGGCGAAAAATCGGCTGAAAGAAGTAGGCCGGAGAGCGGTTACCAGAGCTCCGGCTATAAATAGGGGTTGCCATGCACATAATCAAGAGAGACTAATCCATCCCCAAATTTCCTTTATGCAATTTTATTCCTTGTATCTTTACTGCTTTCCTTTACAGTTTTCCTAGAGCTTAATCTAGTTGTTAGCGGTTACTTTTTCCAACGTTCACCGTTGTTTCTCAACAACTGATAGTTTGGTACCTCATTTTGGTTAATCAGCCGTTGTTTCTTAGCAACTGGCTGATTTTCCGTTGTATTGGATTTTTGCCATTAATTCAAGTGAAATTCAGTCAAGTTTGGGCGCGTTCTAAAGATTCCGGACCCGTAATCGGTTTGATCCTTTTCCGATAGCCTCTCTTTAGGAGAAAAAGGTCCTTGGCTCAACCCGAAGCCAAACAGTGGCATGCCCAATGGGACACAAAATGGCAGTCGATCCTCATGCAACAACTCCGGCAGTCAACACGGCGGCAAGGAATGATTTGCCACCGATTCAGGAAGAGCGTTCAGCAGAACCAGGCGAATTCCCCCAGGATTCCCTAGACCATCCAACTTCAACAATCAGGAGTTTTCGCATGAAGATTTAACCCCGCGGTTCCGCGATCACGTCCAATTTATGGTGGAAGCGGCGGTTACTAATTGGGTTCGTCAGATAGAAGGAAATATACTGGCGACGTTACCAGCCATGTTCAGAGCCGAATTAGCAAGAAATTTGTATCCGATGGGAACGCAGAACGCACAGGCGGCGAAAATCCACCGGCTGTGGCACAAAACGTACATAACTTCGAACAGCAGGCCTATCGGCCGCTCGGAGGGCAAGGACCTCGTCCTTTTGTTCCTCCTCAACAACCGAGGCAGGAGCAGCATTATCAACCTCAACCGCCGGTGCCGATCGTGCAACAGAAATATTCACCGGTGCAGAATCAGCCACAATTGGTTGACAGAGAGCTCATCGCCGAAATTATTCGCACGCAATTCGAAAATCGCATCGGCCAGAAGAATAGGCCGATGTACAGGAAACCATACCCTAACTACATAGAAGAGCAATATCCATTACCTAGAGGAGTAAGGGTTCCTGATTTTAACACATTCTCAGGAGAGGTTGGCCGATCAACCATTGAACATATCGGCAGATTCACAGTTCAATGCACAAGGATCGCACAGAATGATTTCCACAAGCTGATTTTGTTCAGCTTATCACTTACTGGTCCGGCATTTGAGTGGTATATCAATTTACCACCATGTTCGGTCAACACTTGGGCCGAAATGGAGCGGTTATTTCATGAACGATTCTACAATTCCAGCCCCGAGGTGTCAGTAGTAGATTTGACTTCTACTAAACAAAAAGATGGAGAATCAGTCAATGATTTTTTTAGAAAGGTTCTATGCTATTAAGGCTCAGATGAACACGATGCTCCCGGAGCATGAGTACATCCAAATTCTAAAGCAGAACCTGAAGTTTGCTATCAAGGACAGATTAATGGTTACTAGACCAATGACGGTGGCCGAATTGACGGTCGAAGCCATCATGATGGAGACATACTTGGCAGAGCAATCGACTTTTAAGTCAAGCCGCAGTCAAAGTGGAAGATCACAACCTATCCAGTCGGCCGCATCATTTGCTGAGTCATTGGATAGGTGTGAAGTTGCGGAAGAATATAACATGGACGATATCCCGGCCCTAGCCGAAGTAGCAAGGGCTGAGCTGGTGATTAAGAAGACGATGACTTGTCCAGCTCTTCATCCAGTAAGAGGCAAGAAGAAAGAAGGAGAAATTAGAGATGAGTCACAGCGATTCTATTCATTCGATCTCTCTCAGATGGATGAGATTTTTTACTATTGCTTGAAGAACGGATTGTTTGAGTTCAAGGGAAATCATCAACAGCCGACTAAAGAACGGATGGAGGCAGGATGGTGCAGATTTCATGCATCGGCCACTCATACTACGGCGGTTTGTGGACACTCTAGGAAGATGATCCAGAAGCACGTGGATGATGGGAAACTTAAGTTTCCAGACAGATTAATGGCAATAGATCAGAATCCATTTCCTGTTGCAAATATGGTAATCGTTCACCCTGATCAAAACAAGTCCGTACATGATCGTCTAGGGGCCAACCATCGTCCAGCAAGAGCTCTGTGCACGATCGGCTGGGAGTACGGCCATCTGCTCATAAGACAACAGGAGTTTGGAGACGATTAGGTTCTCCAAGAAAAGGAAAAGAGAAGGCATCTGATGTGTTTGACCGATTGGGAGAGTATGAAGTCGAGGAATGGATCAAGCGATCGGACAGACAACAGAAGCCGGGACCCAAGGATGAAAGGGAGAAACCAACATTGAAAATCATTACAAACGGTTGGGATTCGGAGATGAAATTAATAGCCGATAAAACAAATGGAAAGACTGTAATTCAGATTACAGTACCCGAAGAGGTTGTGTCTCCGGAGATGAAGAAATTCAGAAGACCACCGGCCAACACCCAAGTCGGCCAGTGGGTCCAAAATTCCCCACAACGAAAGCGTATTGACCAGCGCCGATCCGAGTTCTCAGCCTGGAGGGCAAAAGGCGAAAATATGCAAAAGGGGAAGGGATCGTATCGTACTTACAAACAGAGAATGCAGCGGCTTAAAGCAGCCAGGACATACGAAGAAGAGTACGAAACGATGCACATGGAAGAAGATTTCCCACACGATTGTTCTTCGTCTGAAGGAAGAATTCTGGAAAAGGTATTTTCGGCTAAAATGAAATCAGCCGAAAATATAAAGGAGCAGAATCGTGAGCCGAAGGATAACCAAGATCGGCTGAAGAACAAGGTCGAATTTCGGCCGAAAGAGAAGGAGCCTAAGGCCGATAACGAGCATACACTGCCAAAAGAGGAGTGGAAGCCTAGACCAGTGCGAACCAGAGAATGGAAGCCAAAGACTTCTATCATCCCAAACAATGAAACTTTCACATTGGGACAATTCAAGTTTGATTTCGGGTCTAGTGCAAACATGGTGGGCACAACCCAGCAAGTTATGAAGAATATTGGTCCGATTCTGAACCAGCTGTGATATTTTGCCAAAGAGAAGGAGAATACGTTGGTGAAGAAGAACCCATTGTGGACTTCTGTTTCAACAAATTGGAAGCACTTCGGCCAGCAGCCGAAGGTGAAAAGATAGTGGAAGAAGGATACAAGGCTTTCGTCCCAGAAGCCCAACCTAGTACGATTCTACCGCCGACTGCAAAGATGTCTCAACATGTGAGACCTCTTTATCTTAAGGGCTGGGTGAATGGAAGGCCATTGAGGAGAATGTTTGTCGACGGTGGAGCAACCGTCAACATTATGCCATTGTCCACATTGACTAAGATCGGCCGATCAAAAGAGGATCTGCTACCCACAAGGATGAAGGTACTAAGTTTCGTGGGGGCACAAACTGCGGCCGAAGGATGCATTTTGGTTGATGTGACGGTCGGATCGATTTCGATTCCGACTATGTTTTTTGTGGTGGATGCCAAAGTTCCATATGCGGCCTTGCTAGGCCGATGTTGGATTCATACATCGAGGTGTTTGCCATCAACCCTCCATCAGAAGATATGGTTTTGAAGGATGATGGCACCATGGAGGAAGTGGATGGAGATCAACCTCCGTTTCCGATCAGTTCGGCCGGAAGAATTGACGCAGTCCTGTTTGAGGAACCTATACAACCGTTTCTCGCGGTAGTAGGGGATAGATATCCGGAGGTGGTTGAATGTGACTGGACAGATCTGGGATTCGAAGTCAGATACCAGGCTGATTTACGGCCAGACACGAGAGAAAATAAATGATGAATGAAGAAGGTAAGAAGGCGATCGAGTTCGAGTCGGCCGAACTCGATTCCACAAATGAGAAAGCAAGATGGAGTGAACTCATGGATGCTATCCCAAAGCGGATGCCCGACTTCAAAGCATAAGATCCTCTGAAGATGGTTAATGTTGGCACAGACGATCGTCCAAGGGAGATCCTAGTCAGTGCGAACCTGGATCAACACATGACCAGCCGATTCAGAGAAATTTTGAATGAGTTCAAAGATTGTTTTGCATGGGACTATACAGAGATGCCTGGATTGGAAAGATCTATTGTTGAACACAGGCTTCCAATCAAAGAAGGATTTAGGCCGCACAAGCAACCGGCCAAGAGGGCAGCGCCCGAGATAGTTCCAAGAATAAAGGAAAAAATAGAAAAACTGTTAGCGGCCGGATTTGTTAGGCCAGCTAAGTATGTGGAGTGGTTGTCAAATATTGTTCCTGTAATAAAGAAGAATGGAAAGTTGAGAGTCTGTACAGATTTTAGAAATCTCAATATAGCCACTCCCAAAGATGAGTACATGATCCCTATTGTTGATTTATTAATTGATTCGGCCGCAAAGCAGGGAATGTTATCTTTTATGGACGGATATTCCGGATACAACCAAATTTTTATGGCCGAAGAGGATGTTCATAAGACTGCATTCAGATGCCCAGGTGCTATTGGGATATACGAATGGGTAGTAATGCCATTCGGCTTAAAGAATGCAGGGGCTACATACCAAAGGGCCATGAACTATGTGTTTCATGACTTGATAGGCGATTGTGTAGAAGTCTACATTGATGATGTCATGGTCCGATCTAAAGATGTCGAAAGCCATTTGGCCGATTTGAGAAGGGTATTTGCAAGGATGAGGTTACACGGAGTTAAGATGAACCCAGCCAAGTGTGATTTTGGAGTACAGGCAGGCAATTTTCTTGGGTTCCTGGTACACAATAAAGGCATAGAAGTTGATGCTAAGAAAACCAAAGCTATCCAGGAAGCTAGACCTCCGTACGATAGGAAGAGTCTGCAAAAATTCTTAGGCCAGATCGGTTTTCTAAGAAGATTCTTGGCAAATGCAGCCGGGAAAGGAAAACCACTAACCGATCTGTTAAGGCTAAAGAAAGAAGTGGAATTTAGATGGGGAGCAGACCAACAAAGGGCTTTTGAACAATTGAAGCAGGCACTGATCAACCCACCAGTGTTGGTCCCACCTATACTCGGCTGACCTCTGAAGTTGTATATAGCCGCGGCCGAAGAGTCAATTGGAGCGTTATTGGCTCAGGAAGACGATGAAGGAAGAGATTGGGCGATTTACTATCTAAGCAGAATTCTTAAAGATGCAGAATTAAGGTATGCGCCGATTCAAAAATTATGTTTGAGTCTTTACCATGCATGCCAGAAGCTGGAGTATTATATTCAGCCAAGGCAAGTAATAGTAGTAGCTTCGGTTGACATAGTCAAGATCATGATGAATGATCCGATCAGCAGCCGAAGGATGGCCAAATGGGCCATGAAGTTGAATGCGTACGATTTGAAATACCAACCTCTAAAGGCCATGAAGGGGCAAATCGTAGCTGACTTTCTGGCCGATCATCCAATGTCTCCAGTATCTCACGATATTGAAGAACAAGCTCAACCAAAAGTAATAGACGAAATCGGAATAGTATACCTGCATCTGTGGACGATGATGTTTGATGGTTCCAAGGCTGCTTCTGGAGTAGGGGCAGGGTTCACGCTACATACGCCTGAGGGCATGGTATACAAATATTATGTGTAGTTGCCTAGTTCTTATACGAATAACCAGGCGGAATACAAAGCGTTGATCTCGGGATTACGACAGTTGATAGACGAAAGAGTCAAGGTTATAGTAATCAAGGGAGACTCTCAAGTGGTTATTCAACAACTGTTGGGAGATTTTTCCGTCAAAAGTTCACAATTGATCGGATTATACGAGGAAGCAATTGCTCTTTTGGGAATGTTTGATGAGGTTTATATTGAGTACATCCCTAGGAAGGAGAATGAGTTGGCCAATGATTTAGCTCAGCATGCAGCAAGATATCGGCTGATGCCGATAGCAGGGAACATAGACGTACGTTTGGCCGAAACCGAGAAGGCCGAATGGATCAAAGAGATAGCAAGAGTCTTAGAAAATCTAGCCGACGCAAACCAGGCCGAAAAATGGAAAGCTATGGATTACATAATAGTTGGTGGACTAATTTTCAAGCGAGCCTCTGATGGGGTATTGCTCCGATGTGTAGGAGAAGAAGATGCTAAAAGAGTGATGGGAGAAGTTCACGAAGGGATCTGTGGTGCGCATCGAGCAGGAAGATCGATGAAATGGAGTATTATTCGGCTAGGATATTATTGGCCGAATATGGGAGCAGATTGTGAGAGGTACGCAAAGGGATGTCAAGAGTGTCAAAAGCACGGGCCTATACAGAAACTACCAGCCGAAGAGTTGCATATAATAATCAAGCCATGGCCATTTCGTGGATGGGCCATGGATATTATTGGGAAAATTCATCCCTCTTCTTCAAAAAGACATGAGTATGTTCTGGTGGCCACGGATTATTTCACGAAGTGGGCTGAAGCACAGGCGTACGTCAGCATATCCCAGGAAGAGGTTATTGAGTTTATTAAGAAACAATTGATCTACAGATTTGGAATCCCACAGACGATTCTAACGGACAGAGGAACAGTATTTGTGGGTGAAAAGATCAAGGCCTTTGCGGATGAATTCGGAATAAAGATTGTGCATTCGTCACCATACTATCCACAAGGAAATGGACAAGCAGAGGCTACGAATAAGCAGTTGATAGGAATTATAAAGAAGATGATTGAAGATCAGCCTAGAAAGTGGCACAAAAAGTTAACCAAAGCCTTGTGGGCTTATCGGAATGCTAAGACTCAGGCCACTGGGTTCACGCCATTTCGGCTGACTTATGGGATGGACGCAGTTCTTCCAGCCGAAATTACAGTCCCGACCTTGATGTTGTGGATTCAATGTCGGCGGAACAGTACGATCACCTGATGAAGGACGAATTATTAGAAGTTAACACCGATCGGGTACAAGCATTCAAGAATTTACAGAAAAATAAAGATGTTGTGGCCGATTGGTACAACAAGAGAATCCGTGTTAAGCGATTTGAAGTTGGCGATTTAGTTTGGAATGTTATATGGCCACCCAAGCAGAAGGATGGCCGATTAGGAAAGTGGAGCCCCAATTGGGAGGGGCCATTTATTGTTCAGACGAAATTGCCAAATGGAGCATACATGTTACTAGACGAAAATGGAGAACAAATGTCAAATCCAGTCAATGCAAGATACATGAAGAAATATTATGCTTCAGTTTGGGATTAAAAGGAAAAGTAAACATTTTATTTCATGGTTGAAAGTTACAAAGAAGGAGCTACTTCGGCCGAAAGCGGCGTCGATAGTCCGAAATTACAATATACAAGGGAAACGTCCTAATTCGGCAGGGCAGGGAAGGGATGGAAGGCAGTGGGATCTGAAGTGGTAGAAGTTCAGATTCATTCCCAAGTCCTTCCCGCCTATAGGATCGGCGAAGGCTGTGCTATTGAAGCCAGCTCCCCGATCGTAAAGAAAAATAAAAGAAAAGATAGTTTTCACCCCTAACAAGGACACCCCACTAGAAACATACAGCAGAAAGAAGTCCGAGGGGTATGTCCTTCAGAGTGAAAAAGGTTATATGGTCCCATAAAAAGGCGTGATGATTATTCGACCGCCCAGGACTTTGGGACCGTTATAAGCAAAGGTATGACAGGTCATATCAATATTAAGAGACAGGACGAAGCCTGAATATGACCGTCGAAACAGATGTGAGGGAAAGTGTTGAGAGGTCCTCTTCCACGTGAGGGTGGCGATAAAAGGATTAGCTGAACTCGTACCGCACGGAGGAGGGATTTTCGTTTCATGAATGAAGATTCAAATGAAGAGTCAGTGTGCCAAGGGAGCCAGGGAGAAAAAGGAATGAAACATATTGAAGGAATTATAACAAGCATTGCAAGGTGTTGTGATGGAAAAGGAAGGGAGTGCTGGAATTTATAGAATACCAAGAAAATGGCATTCACAGCAAGGGTAGAAACGTAAAAGAAGTAAATGCTAATAATGGAAAAGACGTTTCAAGATTTTCAATAAAGCTGCAGAGAATATTGCCCTGTCAAAGAGAGATCCCGGAGGTTACGGGAAACAGATGCAGTAATTCACAAAAGACAAATATTCGATAACAGACCGATCAAGAGTACAAAAAAAAATCGGCTAAAGAAAGAGAAAAGTCGAAAGTACACAAAATGATATATCAAAATCCAGCCCAAAAAAAAAAGGGAATTCAAAGAGTCATAACAACAGTATTCGAGTAACAACAACGATAAAGAAATATCAGTCTCCACTCAGGTCATAAGCAACATCATCGTCAGAACCGTGAGGAGAAACAACAGCCGAGTTACGGACAGGTGCAGGATCCAAGGCCGATTGAAATTCTTGAAATGTCCGAGCTTCAGCTTCGGCCGAGACATGAGGGTCATCGGGCTGAGACGAGAGGAGATGTTCAGAAGCCTCGTGAAGAACTCCAGACTGGACACCTAAGGAGAGAGAGAGAGAGAGAGAGAGAGAGAGAGAGAGAGAGAGAGAGAGAGAAAGTTCAGCAAAACTGAAGAAGAATATAATCGTTCCATACCATCTCTATTAAAAGAATGAAAATATTACCAGAATCCTTAGGGTTATTTCCCATACAAGGATCAATGACAGAGTTATGAGGAACCGTGGAAGCATCACACAGAGCGGAATTGGGCCGTAGTAGATCGGACTTTATCAACCACAGCCTGAGTGTCCGACCACAAACCACGGAAAACGTTGATGACTTCGTCGCTAAAAGAAGACCTCAGGGAGAGGTAACCCATCTCTTGTTGAAGACTGGCAAGCTTATCTCTTGGAGCTTGAGCAGATTTGTGAAGTTGTTTGACAAGATATTGGAGATGAACCGACTCCTTGTCTAACTCAGCTAGGGCATTCCTTCCATTTTGTGCCTCACGTTGGAGTCGGCTAATCTCCAGATCAATGGCAGAAAGATCTTTTGAATACTTGAGCTTAAGATTGTCATTGGCCGACAATTTATTCATATACGATTGATAATCAGAGGCGTGCTTATCAAATTCCAACTTATGAAGGGTAATAGAGGCTTGCTCATCTTCAAGTTCCTTACGAGCGGCCAGAATACCAGGGAGTTCCAGGTCCATGCGTAGAATACAGGTGAACATCGCCTGGTGGGTGCCTTCCAAACCCGAAGTGAGGAGCTCTTCAGAGAAAGATTGCTTAATGTGGGAAAGAAGCAAGAGGATAGGTTTGGTTTCAACTAAGAGGGCATCTGATTGACAAGTGATCAGACGATCCAATTTGTCCAAACAATCTCCGAAAGTGTTAGGAAATTCCGACGAAGGAAAAGGGAAAGGCGGGGAAAAGAAATCGTCCAAGATATTCCTATCCGGAAAAGGAGAAGAAGGAATATTATCATTAAGGGTCAGCCCTTTTTGACGGACACAAGCAAGAGAGGGGTCAGGAAGAGCAGCCGCTGAAGAAACAGTCGGATCAGGGACAACTAGATCAACTTCACCAGCCCTAGAAACATCAGAGATTTAGCTTGGCCCTGCGCCAACCGATGGTGCAGGAATGGTCGATGGAGCAGGAAGCATATCGGAAACAATGGCCGAAGTCTCATCAATGGGATCAAGGGCCGAATGAGTAACAGGAGAACGACGTGGCATTTCATCCGGACCAAACGAATGACCAGGGGACACAGAAGGGCTAGAGAAGCCTACAGACGGATGAGTCTGAAAGAAAGGAAGAGAAATAATTATCAATAAAATAGCGAGTAACTTGAAGGAAAAAAGAGAGGAGGAATCGCAAAAAACCTGATCAGCTATCGAAGCCGATCCAGTTAAAGACGAACGAGCTGACCGTCTTCGAAGAAGCAGCAGGAGCAGACGAAGTACGTGGGCAGGATGGAAGAGATGAAATATCATCCAAGGATCCTGCAAGACAAGGAAAAATGAAGAAAAAGTCTGAGAAAGACACACAGTATATAAAATAAGACGTCGAAAGGACTTACTGAGCAAAGGAAGTAAATGATCATCCTCTTGAGAAGAACAGGAGTAATCGGGGGCTGATCCGACAACGGAAAACATTATAATACCTGGGAAGCCGCGGGAAATAAGAAGGGTCTGCAAGTCAGTCCCGAAATTAGCACAAGAAAAGATTTTTTCCCACCAGTCGTCAAAAAGCTTCGTCGACAAACCAGGGCGGACATTGAAAGAACAAACCTCAAAATTACAGATTTTAAGAGCCCATGTTCGGCAAAGACGATGGCTCTCCTCGGGGCCGAATCCTTTAAAGGATTTACTATACCGATTCGGATCTCCACGGAGAGGAAGGACCACATCCTGAGCAAAACCGAATTGGTGACTGACCAGATGAGGATTATAAACTTCGGAAAGGATAGATTGTCAGAAGAAACAAACATTGAGCAGTTGAAGATATGCCGAGGAACGATGCAAGCGTTCCAAACTTGAGCCAAGGGCTTCAAGAGAGGTGCACCGAAAGGGGGGACATCGATAGCCGAAACCCAACTTTTAGAAGGGCCAGAGTAAAGACAGCGAGAAAAGGAGTCAAGGGGGGGTCTGTTCATGAAGTAGTAGATCCATTGTTCGACACACATCTCAGGAAAATGAACCCCAAGAAGGTCATTTCCCGAAGGAGGAATAGTGTCGAATGACTGAGGCTCAAAACCGGAAATATCTCTGAAGTGCCAGGCGAGCCAGAGATGAAGAAACCAAAGAGGGCCGTGAGACCTGTCAGGATGACCATCGGCCCAACCATATACCTGAGACGAAATACCAGCGTACAAATGGACTAAGAAATAATCAGCAAGAGGCGTACGAGTATCCTCCATGAGCGACTTGGCCAAAGGGTAAGTTTCAAGAATAACGTTCTTGGAAGGAGCACACCAGAAATATCGGCTAAGGAAGCACATCATAAAAGCCACAGGTTCTGGCTTGAGAAGTTCGAGCTTACTACCACAGTACCACGTAGTCCACAGGGCGAAAGTAAGCCTTGAAATATAACCAGTAGTCTTCGTCGAAGGTTTTTCAGAATCAGTAACCCCCAAAAAGTGTTTTCCAAGAGAAGGCAAATCTAGAAGAAGCTTAACATCTTCAATAGTCGGAGTCATCATGCCCCAAGGGAAGAAAAAACAGTTAATAATAGAATTCCAAAAACAGAGGAGTGTCTGAATGTGCCGATATTCAAAAGGAAAGTGTTGAACACTCAGCTTAATCAAATGATTGATACCAATGGACGACCAAATCGGTTCGCAGTGAGGCCGTACCCGCGCATACCAAGCAGTATATTTTGGAGTCACAATAGGCCAAGTACTGAAGGTACTAAAAAGTTTAGGGCAAAAATAGTCTGAAAAAAGGGGAATCGTCTTCGAATCGCCAAAGAAAGTAGAAATTAAAGCATCGGCCTCTGCGGAGGTGGCTAAGGGCCCAATAGTGGAAAAACCTTCATCAGTAAGGCGAATAGAGGTTTTATCAGCAAAGGATTCATCAATATTCTTAATTTTGGAAGAAGAAGGAGAAAGAGTTGACGGATCCATCGGTGAGAAGAAAGGATTACAAGCAAGGCACGAAAACAAGCAGGGAAAAGAGAAGATAAAGGGGTAAAAGTAACAAGACCCGAGGAATACGGAAGATCGTGACCGGAACCTCGGGAGAAGTTATCAGAAGAGGGAGAAGGAAGAGTCAGGTTTACTTGAGTCCATTTCTAGTCAGAAATATACCCAAGTAAAGGAGGGCATCTGTTGTGGCCATCACAACTCTGGGCCCGAGGAAAAGTTGTTGGGCCAGATAAACGAACTGTCAAGGGGCCCAACAATTAACGAGGAAGATAGGCAACTGAATTGGACGAGTGGGCCGAACAAAAGTCCAGTAGAACGAGGGAAAAAGTTTAAGGACTCCAAGAACAAGATAGTTGCCCGAAAATAATCAAAGGCAACCGATGAGGGAAGGGCGAAAATCGGCTGGAAGAAGTAGGCCGGAGAGCGGTTACCAGAGCTCCGGCTATAAATAGGGGTTGCCATGCACATAATCAAGAGAGACCAATCCACCCCCAAATTTTCTTTATGCAATTTTATACATTGTATCTTTACTGCTTTCCTTTACAGTTTTTCTAAAGCTTAGTCTAGTTGTTAACGGTTACTTTTTTCCAAAGTTCACCGTTGTTTCTCAACAACTGGTAGTTTGGTACCTCATTTTGGTTAATCAGCCGTTGTTTCTTAGTAACTGGCGGATTTTCCATTGTATTAGATTTTTGCCATTAATTCAAGTGAAATTCAGTCAAGTTTGGGCGCGTTCTAAAGATTCCTGACCCGTAATCGGTTTGATCCTTTTTCGATAGCATCCCTTGAAGAGAAAAAGGTTATTGGCTCAACTCGAAGCCAAACAATAACATAGTCTTCATATGATTCAAGGATTCTTGAATGAGCTTTAAGCAATTTGGTTTTCGTTCCAAATTTGTTTTGATTTGTTAGATTCTGGAATTCCCGATGCTAATGACAATGAATTTGATATGTTTCTACATTTAGGTTTCTTAATATAATAAATTCTGAATACTTTTTGGCATGTTCAGACTATATTGCCCTTATTAAATATATTCCATCCTTTTTTTAATTTTAAGGGTTATATTGTAATTATGCCTTGGATTTCCACGTAAACGCTGATTAATCATCCAGAAACGTACAGTCATCTAAATTAATTACACGTCAGCGCTGAATCATCCTACTTGCCAAGTCAATCAATCTTTTAAATCTTATATTTAGGTAATAAATCTATTTATTAGTATAAGAAATCTTGAAAAAATCTTTTTATATATTTGAAAAGGATATAAATTGGAAATAAATTATAATATATTTGATATTATGATAGATTTAGTTAAACCAATATATTCTTTAATTTTTGCTCGATATATATTATTTAATTGAATATGTTATATTTTCAAATATATTATATTAATTATATAAAAATTTGAATAGTAGTACTAAACATGTTTTCTCAAATTTAAAATATTGGGTTAGATAATCAATTCTGCCACTAAATTATTAAATAGTACTTAATATTCTTCATAACCTTGAATTTTAAGTTTATGACTTTTCTTTTTTTCTTTTTTTTTTTCACTTCAGAAAACCACGATGAATTTATGTTGCCACTAATTCTCTTGATAACATAGTCTTCATAAGATTCAAGGATTCTTGAATGAGCTTTAAGCAATTTGGTTTTCGTTCCAAATTTGTTTTGATTTGTTAGATTCTGGAATTCCCGATGCTAATGACAATGAATTTGATATGTTCCTACATTTAGGTTTCTTAATGTGGGGATTATATATAGGAAATTAGGCAGTATTCAATGTGTTCGAAAAAATACCTCAATTTCAGTTATGTTTTTTTTTTTATAAAAATGTTTTGTTCTTTCTTTTTCAATTTTTATCTCGATCCTTTTGAGAAATCAACTAAATTTTGTCTCAGTATCTCAGTTTTGACCTTCTTCCCCCTGTTGATTAGCTTATACTTCCTTTGTTCTCTTTTAAATGCACTCCTTCTGCGTTTCATGCCGTGCAAGACACATTTTCAAATATTAATAACTCAAATTGTATATAAGTAAAAATTGTAAAAAAAAAAATTAATATTATAAACCTACGTGATTAGAAAAATCTAACAACATCTCACTTGACTATATTTTCTCTTACATAACTATGTTAAACTTTTGATTAAAATAACTTAATGAATAGTTGATACTATGCTAATGAATCACTTAAAAAGAGAACGGAGGAAGTAATTTACAAGAGGGCATTGTGAATTATAGTCCATGTTTTAATATGCCTACCATCCTTCCTCATTGTTCGGTGAACCCCACCCACTATAAGTGTGTGTACCTAAACACTTTTAACTATAACAATGCCACAAAAAATTTTGATTTTGTTTACTTAAAAAGTTATGAACAAACCGTCTGTGCGTAGCGGGCAAAAAATCCTAGTTGTAATAATTGTCGATTGGCATAGATTGGCTTTTAGGGATTTATAATTGTAATAACCTATACAGGCTAGAAAGGTGGTGGGAGCACATGCCACACAAATTACAAAGAGAATAAAGGGTAGAGATAAGTGCCGGGTGGGGAATCGAACCCCCAACCTATAGGTTGGGAGTCGGAGGATTTGACCACTAGAGCAAGTCTCCAACCCCGATTTATATGCTAATTAATTTTTTTTTAAAAAATTATTGAATAATTTATCCGTACTAAAATTGGGAAAATAGTGAAACCTAATTTATTTCTGAGATAATAACTAAAATAGGCCACCAGAAGGAGTCATTTCCACTTTTGGGCCACCGTATTTTGATTTAGGGAAATAGGCCATAAGAAGGATTTTGGGCCTGAATTTAGGCCATTGGGCTGGAATTCGGGCCACGATGGCCTAAAAGTGGAAATGACTCTTTCTGGTGGCCTATTTTAGTTTTTTGGAATTATTTTTTTATTTTATGTAATTAAGATAAATAATACTCATTTTGTGTTATTATTTATGTCCCGCTTTCTGTTTTTTCTTGTTCCAATATTTTTTATTTCATTTCCATTTTAAAAATAATTAAATATTAATTGCCAAACATATCCATGTCCGAAAAATTCCTTGCATTTAATACCAATTATTCCTATATAAAATACCATGTCGGAAAATTTTGGGATACTTATAATAAAACATGTTTATTTTTACTTTATAATTTATTTGAATATGTATTTATTTTACTTATTTTATAATATATTTGAATTAATATTTATTTTATTTCTTATATTACTCCCTCCGTCCTATTAATAGTGTTAAAAAAAGTAACTTAAAAAGTTATATAATGTGATTGTAATGAGCTACAAATTTTTTTTAGGAGCCATTGAAGGCCTGGAACGGGTGGTGGGAGCCCAAGCCACACAATTACAAAGGGGAGGGATAGGGACCGGGTGGGGATTCGAACATCCAACATATTGGTTGGAGTTGGGGGACTTACCACTGGAGTAAGTGCTCAACCCCACAATTTTAATTTATTTATTTATTTGTGATTTACTGATATGTGGTTATTTGTGAGTAAGTGCTCAACCCCACAATGTGATTTATTTTAATTTATTTATTTATTTGTAATTTATTTATTTAATGGTAGTGGGTATTTGAAAGTTTAATATATTTATTTATTAATGTGAGGTGATGGGTAGGTTTGACGATTAATATTAATTATTTTTTAAAATGAAAACGAAATAAAAATATTGGAACAAGAAAAAAAGAAAGTATGACATAAATGACACATAATGAGTATTATTTATTTTAATTACATAAAATAAAAAAATAATTGAAAAAATTAAAATAGGCCACCAGAAGTAGTCATTTCCACTTTTAGGTCATCGCGGCCCGAATTCTAGCCCAATGGCCTAAATTCAGGCCCGAAATCCTTCTAGTGGCCTATTTTCCTAAATCAAAATATCGTGGCCAAAAGTGGAAATGGCTCCTTCTGGTGGTCTATTTTAGTTATTACCTCTTTATTTTTATCAACGTCAAAAGACAATTATTTATATAAACAACAAATGTAGTTTTATTGATGATCTTTATTATTGAATTGAGTGAGTATAATAGAGTAGTATTATATCATTTGAAAATTTTACAACGAAAAAGTATCATAGATTAAATTAAGTGGGTGTTTGGATAAGCAGCAAGAAAATAGATTATCTGATTATTGCGTTTTCAAAACGGAAATAATCAGTTTACCCGCTAAAAAATGTTGCTGCAAACCTGATTATTTGTGTTTTGAAAACGCAATAATGAGATAATCTATTTTCTTGCAGCTTATCCAAACACCCTAAATAACTAAATTTTTTTTGGAGGAGCCGGAAGCCAAAGAAAGGGTGGGGGGAGCCCATGCCACACAAATTACAAAAGGATAAAGGGGTGGAATAGGGGGCTGGTGGGGAATCGAACCCCCAACCCTAGTATTAGAAGTCATGGACTTGACTGCTTGGGCTAGTCCTCATCCCCATTAAATAACTACTATATATTTTTTGGAGAAGCCATTGAATGCCTGGAAAGGGGTGGTGGGAGCCCATGCCACACAAATTACAAAGGGGAATAAAAGGGAGGGATAGGGGCCGGTGGGGATCGAACCTCCAACCTCCCGTTGGAAGTTTAGGGACTTAAAAACTTGGGCTAAGAGTCTGTTCTCCTGGACTTATTTCCAGGACTTATTACTTATTCTTATTAAAATCAGATCAGATCAAATCAAATCAAATCAGATCAGACCAGACCAGATCAGACTACACTATATATAGTTGTAATCAGATCAGTTCAGATCAGACCAAACCAGATCCAATCAGATTAGACCAGAAACATTTAGACCAAACCAGACCAGATCTTATAAAATTCAGATTAGAACAACTTATTTCAGGCAAAGAAAACAGGCCTAAGTCCTTATCCCCAAATAACTACTATATTAATTCTATTTTGCAGGGTTAAATTATTAATGATTTCACATTAATTAATTAGACAAAGCAAAAATGGGAAAAAAGGAAAGAGAGAATATAAATGTGACAAGGACATTACCTTCTTTTAAATGTTAAACCATTTATCTATATCCTGAAAAAAAAAATTAATATATAAAACTTTACTGATATTATTTATCAAACTTTTTATTCAAATTAAACAAGTATTGATATATGTAATACACACCACAGTTTATTACTTCCTCCGTCTCACTACTTTTGTTACGGACCCACCCAGCACGTATGCCGATACACATTTTTAACGGTTAATAACTTAAATTGTGTACAACGAAAAGTTATAAAACGTTAATTGTTCAAAACTACAAGATTAGACGAATCTAACAAGATTTCACTTGACTATGTTTTTTCTTACATAGCTATGATAAAAATTCGAATCAAAGTTGAACAGTGAATAGTGCCAAAAAAACCATGTGTAACAAATATACTGAGACGGAGGTAGTATTATGGATCAAACGCAGTTTGACATGAACGATATGTGATTCTGACAAATTAATCAAAGGTTTAGGTTATTCAATATGTTATCGCAAGAATTTTGGATAACAACAAATAGTAAGCCTTTGACAGGCTAAGACGATAGAATTTGAATAAAAACTCTTTCGTTGGATTGCGCCTTCAAAAAGTTAAGAACAATGAACAGGAAACTGGTTCCTTGCCCACTGTCAATTACAAGAAATTGACAAGAACTGGAACTATCTAACAACTACGAACTACAAACTATGAACTACGAACTATGCTAATGCTAAAACTAGGATAAAATAAAAGAGCAGATTTGTGGTGTGGTTGTCCCCTTCCTCTGCAGCCTTGATTGGTATTTATAGGAGGTGGTGTAACCGCTGTAGAAGAACTGCTCCATGATCCAAGCCTTTAATAACCGTCCTGCCTGTACGCCTCAGCCTCTACTCCACGTGGTTTGTTTATGTCGTTTGATATGTTATCCTCCTTGGGGCCGATCGGTCTAGATGGTCCTGGCATAGGTGATTGTCCCTATGGTCTTGGCCTAATGGGCAGACAGGTGACTGTCCATTTGGTCTGACTGGCAGATAGGTAAATGTCCCTTTGGTCTTGGCCTGACGGGCAGATAGGTGATTGTCCCTTTGGTCTTGGCCTAATGGGCAGATAGGTGACTGTCCCTTTGGTCTGACGGGCAGATAGGTGACTGTCCCTTTGGTATTGGCCTGAACGGGCAGATAGGTGACTGTCCCTTTGGCCTGACGGGCAGATAGGTGACTGTCCCTTTGGTCTTAGCCCGACGGGCAGATAAGTGACTGTCCATTTGGTCTTAGCCCGACGGGCAGATAGGTGACTGTCCATTTGGCCTGACGGGCAGATAGTTGACTGTCCCTTTGGTCCTGGCATGACGGGCAGATAGGTTTAATTGATATGTTTATTTTATTTATTTTTTATTTTTGGTGATAACATTGGCTCCCTATTCAAATATTCAAAAATTATCCTTAAATTATTTGAATGTTTTGAATAATTCTTTTAAGCAATTTTAGTGATTTTATTCAATCTTCCTTTCCATTACTTTAAACCCAAGAGTTTGGCAAAACGCCTAAGCCCCCTTATAATCACAGGTTTGCAAAAGAGACGATTTTTCTTCTTCTTCTCCCCCCCCCCCCCCCCCCCCTTTTTTTTTTCTTTTGGCGTCTCTCCCTTCATCGGTTCTCACATTTGAACACCAATTTCCACATCTGTCGACCCGACGCCGTCGTCTCTCATCAGGTTCCGCCATCCCTTGTCTATCGCAGGTAAATTCTCTGTCTTGTTCTCAAAATTGTCTCGCCATTGATTCCTTGTTGTGCCCTTATTTATTATTATTTTTTCTTTTCTAGACTAATGGACACTAAAGTGGCGGTGGAAATTGGAGACTTTCCTTGGCTTAGAATTAATTATTGCCCTTGAAACCATTTTGAAATCTTCACTTGGATGCTTAATTAGTCCGACCACTGGAATATTTAGTTATTGCCATTGTCAATCATTGCCAACTCTATTAAGCAAATTGGAGACTGGTTTCATTGGGATTAGGGTGAGACGGGTCCTTAAATAAACTAGCCCACTACCAGTTTTAGCGTAGTGACAACAAATTGGTAGTTAACTTCCAATGAAACTACTAATGGACCCGGAGACTGGAATTTGTATATAATCCAATCAACTGGCAATTTGGCAATAGAAAATTAGTAGTGGGCTATTTATACAATTTATACATTGTTTATCCACTTCTTTGATGCTATTCTGCTTAGGAAGTAGAGTGCAATTTAGTCAACTATTGGGAAAAGATATGCAAGGAAACCACATCAGAGAGATTTTTCTAACAGAAAATTTGTGGGTAGATGAGAGTTGGAGCAAACAGTTCTCTGGTAAGTCTCATGCTATTATACTGTATTGGTCTTGTATGACATGATTTGTTGGCGCTGACGATCTGACACTGTTGTCCGCTAGTAAAAATACTCTGACTCTTAATAGCACTGAAGCTTTCTTTTGTCCATCTACTAAATTCGAAGTAATGGGCAATTTATCTAATAGCCATACTCAGTAACAATTAATGTTCCAGGCTTGTTGATACAAGACCATCCCTTGAGCTTATTGACAATTTATTTTGCAAATAGTGCAGGCAACTGTGATAGCTATTCATTGGCCGTATCCTCGTTTGCCAATTTATACCTCTAGTCTCATTGAGCTCATCAACTGTGATCACTATCCCAATTTTTTTTTTAATTAGCTCAATTTGGCTTTAGTATTTTTGTTCTATGCGATACTAAGCTCTTGCCGAAGTTGGAGTGACACTGCTTAATCTGCTTGAAAACAGGACCGCTGGATGAGCAACATGAAATAAGTAGGCATAGTATATAGCACCATACTTAAGGATACCACTTAATCAAATGAACACGTGGTTGTGTATAATAAGCTTGATATAACACCATACTTAATCAAGCATATAGCACTGGGGGCCTTTTATTTATTTTGGCATACCACTTGGCCAGATACTTCTCGTCTAGTTCCAACAATAAAACCACATACTTCGCTAGATAAGTTTTACCGGGCTTGTCCTCTCGCCCCTATATATGTTCCCAACACAGGTCACAATTTGAAGTACTTTCAAACATCGCCATCTTCTCGTCATGTCAGGCAGAATTAGGGTTGACAATTGGGCAGAAGTTCTCCAGCCTCTCTTAGTGAATCAACATCCTCGGGGTGATGATGCGCGGCGTCTCGAAGTCTTACTCATGGATATTGATGCCACCTTGAAATTTTCACTTAAGGGAAAGAGAACTCTGGAAAGGGCGATCGACTTCTTAACTAGGGTGTGTGATGATTACCCTTTTCTCGAAGCAACATTGGCCCATTACAAAGAGGCCGAAGAAGAGTTGAAAAAATCAGCCGCCTCATTAAATCGCTTCGTTCAAATTGTAGATTGGAGGGATAATGAATTAGGTCTCGATCTTGATGCATATACCGCCCTGCTTACATCGGCTGTTGAAAAGGATCTCCATGAGATCGCCTCTTCCATAGGGACTGGCGAAGCAAACAAGCTTGAGTATCAGATCACTTGGGAAAAATTATTGCGCCGACTGGATGATTTATTCGAGGAAGAGCCAACAACGAAAATAGGACCAGGGTCACTCCACTAGGCCTCCTTTTGATTTTTCCTTTTGTCTTTATCTCTTTTAGTGGCCTCTCTTTTGTACTCCGCTTTTGACAATAATATTTTATATTTACCATTATTCTATCTTGATTTTGTAATTCATCATTATTGCTCTAATATTCCAGGAACACGTGTATAGCTATTTTTAGCTTTAGCAAATATTCGAAACAAAACTGAATTCATTATAAACAGAATGCAAATCTTGGCTAACTAAAAGTAACAATCCCATCAGCCATGTACATATCAATCTAACGGACTAAGAATTCAGTTCCTACTCACGCGCCCAACCATGTATTGGTCAGCAAGGTTGTTAGGGGTTGAAGGGATTTCGGCATCGTCTCACAACGAACTCCATATAAAAGGCGCCCCACTTCTTCTAGCAGTCTTACTCCACTCTATAGCCTTTGCTTTTCACTACTCAACACTACCTTTACGATCATGTCAACAGTGCCACAAGCGGTTACCCCTGATAATTGGTTGGGGCAACTCCAACCATTCCTTGTGGGCAATCATCCTGATGGAGATAACGCGGATGACCTAGAAATTCTTCTCTTTGATATGGTCACCAGTCTGTCATTTTCCATCCAAGGGAAGCGAACTCTGGATCGATGCTTGGACTACTTGGAACGGCTTCAGCTAGACTATACTCGGGCAGTGGAGGACGTCGACAAATGCCACGAAGCTGAGCATCTGCTCCATCGACAGAAACGTCAATTAGAGGACACCATAGGCTATCTCGATGAGCACAATGATTTGGGCGTTCTTATTCGGCCTTTCTTGGACTTTCAAAACACTCCCACTGAAGTACTCGAGGATCTCACCCAACAACGTCACACATACCAAAAAGATGTTAAGGAATTCCAGACAAACTGGGAGGACTTGCTTCCGCAGCTTCAGGCTCTAACCGACGAACATCCTATTCCCAGGGTTGTTCGTCAGTTCCGTTGATCGCCGTCATTCTGTATTCTCTTCCCAATACGATGGGAAGTACTTTTTCAAATAACGAGCATTTATGCTCTCTTGTTTTTGTTTTCCATCGTTAATAAGTGCGAATGCTCCATTTCCAAGATCAGTTTGGATGATGTAAGGTCCTTCCCAATTGGGGGACCATTTCCCTAGTTCGTCGTTTTTCTTTTGTAATGGCAAAATCGTTTTCCAAACTAAATCACCAACATGAAATGGATTGGCTCTGACCCACTTATTGTAATACCGAGCCCTTCGTTGGGCTTCCCTTTCCATATTATCAATTGCTTTTAATCGGTCAGAACTAGTTTGTTCAAGTTCCCTCATAAGCATAGTTTCATGAACATCACTGGGAACTATCTCCACATTCATGGTACGACTACTGGGCACTGTGACTTCCATCGGTAGTACTGCATCTTGGCCATAAGTTAGCCTATATGGAGTGAATCCCATGGCAGTACTTTTGGTGTTTCGACAAGCCCATAATGCCGTAGACAAATTTTCATGCCATTTCCTAGGCTTGTCCTCAATCATTTTTTTGATAATATTAATTAAGATCTTGTTGGCCGACTCAGCCTGGCGGGATAGCATGGGGAAGAGTGGTACAACTTGATTTTAAATGAGGATATGTAACTAGTGAATTGCTCTCCAACAAATACTGTCCCCCTATCAGTGGTAATGGAGTGGGGTATCCCATACCGATGGATAATATGTGAGTCGATGAAATCAATAACATCCTTTTGAGCAACTGACTTAAAGGGAATGGCCTCCACCCACTTAGTAAAGTAATCTGCAGCTACGATAATAAATTTATGCCCTTTGTTTGAGGGCGGATGGATCATCCATATGACGTCGATGGCCCAAGATTTAAAGGGCTAGGGTTTGATCATGTAGTTTAAGTCACACACCGGGACGTGTCTAAGGCTGGCGTGCCTCTGACAAGCCTCACACCCTTGGGCATACTTAATGCAGACTTCATATATGGTAGGCCAATAGTACCCAAATCGGTGGATAGTCCATCGCATGTTCAGGCATGCCCTATGAGCTCCGCAAATGCCTTCATGGACTTCCGCCATAACTTTCTTGGCTTCTATGGGTCCCAGGAATAGCAAGAGAACATCTTTGATTGTTCGCTTATACAAATCATCCCCCATCAGGGTAAACCTTAAAGCCTTGGCTTTAAGCTTCCCATCATCAATCTGGGGGTTTTAAAAATATGCAATAATCTCTGATCGCCAATTAGATGGCATTGGTACCATAGTGTCATTGATTGGTGTCAAAGGCGGAGTTGGCCCCCCGAGTGTCGTATTAATTGATGTGTCTGGTATAGGATTATCCATTTTTTCTGGGCTCTTGTCTTCCTGAGGTGCCTTATTCTTCTCATAAGATTTCTCACCATCAGGCATGGGATTCGTTAGTTCATGAATCTCCCCCTTGGGGCGATACTTAGAGGCCAGCTGAGCCAAGCGATTGGCTTCTTCATTTTCATCACGTGAAATTTGTTCAAACGTAACGTCGGCTATTTTGGCCAATAAGTCATGAACCCGATTTTGATATCCCATCAGAATAGAGTTTTTGCAACCATAAGCCCCGAGCACTTGATTAATCACCAACTGAGAGTCTCATCTGATTATTACAGTTTGGACTCCTCTCATGACTAATGTCTCAAGCCCCAAGATCAGGGCTTCGTACTCAGCAGAGTTGTTAGTTATTGGCCCTAGCTATAGGTATAACCTAATCCTTTGGCCCCCCGGGCCCTCAATGCTGACCCCTGCTCCAGCCCTAGAGCTAGTAGATGATCCGTCAAAGTGTATGACCCATGGCACATTCTCTACACTCTCAATCTCATAGTCCCATTCATCATCCATATTCACTGCATGGTCAGCCAAGAACTCAGCTACTACCTGACCTTTGACTGCTGTAATCGGGATGAAGTTTAATGAGAATGGAATCAACTTGACAGCCCAGTCTAACAATCGACCCTTCATCCTGGGTCGTTTGAGCAGGAATTTCACCACGTTATATTTGGACACTACATCAGTGTCTCTAGGCAGGATGTAATGTTCCAGTTTGGTGCATGCATACACCAAAGAAAAATATAATTTTTCTGCAAAGTGATAATTGAGCTCCGGGCCAGCTAAAGTTTTGCTTAGATAGTAAATGGCCCTTTCCTTCCCATTATCCCAGTCTTGAGCCAATAAACACCCGATTGCTGAAGAGGCCAAGTACAACTTTAACCTTTTGTCTGGCCTGGGTGGCACTAGCACTGGGGGGTTGGTCAAGGAATGCTTGATTACTTCTAAAGCTTCATCTTGCTCAGGCCCCCATTCTATGTCCGACCCCTATCTTCCCTTTAAGCAACTTGGTCAGAGGCTTCATTTTGCCAGCTGCATTGGCAATAAACCTTCTAAGATAGTTAACCTTACCCAGTAGGCTTTGCACTTCTTTGACCGACTTGGGAGGTGCAACATTGATAATAGCCTTGGCCTTGTTAGCATAGACCTCGTTTCCTCGTTGATGGATGAGGAACCCTAAGAAATTCCCAGCTGACACCCCAAAGGCGCACTTTGCCGGATTCATTTTCAGGTTGTATCTTCTCATCCTAACAAAAGCTTGTTCAAGGTCTTGTAAGTGTTGGCAAAAGGATGGAGACTTTATAATTACATCATCGATGTAAACCTCCAACGTTTTGCCAATTAAGTCATGGAATATGGTGCTCATTACCCGCTGATAAGTAGCATCAGGCCAAAGGGCATGACCACCCATCGTAAATACCAATAGCTCCTGGACACCTAAAAGCAGTCTTAGGAATATCCTCCTCAGCCAAATTGATCTGATTATATCCGGCGTAGCCATATATTAGTGAGAGTATCTTGTGCCCTGCAGCTGCATCGATCAACATATCAGCTATAAGCATAGTATACTCGTCCTTTGGTGTGGCCAGGTTAAGGTCCCTGAAATCTATACAGATTCTCATCTTACCATTCTTTTTGGTAACCGGGACTATATTGGATAACCATTCTGCATATCGACATGGCCTGACGAATTTGGCGTCCAATAATTTCCTGATCTCTTCTGCAATTTTTGGCAATAATTATGGGTTAAAACGCCTCGGGGCCTGTAAATAGTTAGGCTTAATTGGCAACTGATGCTCAATCAATTTTCTATCTAACCCTGGCATATCAGAATATTCCCAAGCAAGACAATCCTGATGCTTGGCCACTAGTTTGGCTAACTCATTCTGTTGGTCGGTTGGCAATAGTCCACTGACCATTATTGGTCTATGTGTCATAGAATCACCAATATTGAATTCGATCAGTGGATCTTAAGCATAAACAGTTGGCTCATGCTTTTCTAACAATTCATGCCATTCATAAGGGGCTTTCTTTACTTCAGTTTCTACTTGGCCTACGTCAGAATGAACCATAGACAAAAAATTTGAAGAACAACTTTCATTACTGGAACTTGACATTTATTACATATTTCATCAGAAATTAATATTTCTAACTATCTGAGCCAAGTTTTAAAACAGAAACATCTAGTAAAAAACATAACCCCTCCTAGTAAGCCTGCAATTAGGCATGGGGTATGCACCAACTATCCCGCTCATACTAAGTGGCGGAACCGAAGTTTCATAGAACATACTGTCACTAGCACTAGCCCCGAAAAACCCCTGGAATGGGTTTTGATTGGCCTCCACATAGCTCACCTTGTCACCATCCCAAAAAGCTAGTTTTTTTATGTAGAGTGGACGGGACGCACTTGGCTGAATGGATCCAATCTCGCCCAAGAAGAGCAGAGTATGTAGTAGCTGCATCCGCTACGAACAAGACAGTGGACACCACTTTAGGGCCTACTCCAATTTGAACAATCAACATAGCTAATGGTTTCGTGGCGTGACCAGTGAAACCCGCCAACTCCAGATCTGCCTCAGCAAGGTCATTGAAACTTTTGCACCCGTTTCCAGCTTCATGGTGCAGCCGGGGTAGATAATTCAATCTTATCAGACACCGTTGTTCAATACTTAATAAAGTATTATTTATTACAACTGTCTGCATTTCCCCGGCAACGGCGCCATGAAACTTTTGACGAGTTTCACTAACACGAGTAATTTTCTGAAATCTCAAGTGTGGGTTTATTAAATGAAAAGAGTTATGATGTAGGGAAGGGGTTTAAGGATATGTTATGATTTCCCTTTTTATTACTCATGTGGGGTTCAAACGGCGCTGTGGTCCTTCCCGCCATGAAACTTTTGACAAATATCACGGTGCAACCGGGATGGACCTTCAGTCTGTCACCCTGAAAGTCCCTGGTATCTGCACCATGATGCTTCTCTTAATTTCATGTCAAGAAGATACCTGCCATGAAATTCTTGAACATCTTCCCACTGTATGAGTATTTTCCCAAAATGTTGTTTTTTTTTTATTTACTCGTGTCAAGAAACTGTGCTCCCGAAAGCGCACGGAGTCAAAAATTGCAGTAATTTATAGTAAGTACCGGATCATTCACTGGAGGATGTGCGATGGAAGCAGGGCCCACGTCGTTTACTAAGATTTTCCACTCGGTTACTCGTTTCAAGTTTGCAAAGGTTTCTAACAACTACTTGACATAAATTAAACCAGATCATGAAAGCAGTAAAAATTATTCTACAAAGCATGGTAAACTAGGTCGAAGAAAGCAATTAAATTTATACTACGAAAGCAATATAAAATTATGCTACACTATCTAGAAAGCAAGTTTAAATATGACAGAAGGGACAGGGAGGGAATAATGAAGATTGGACAAGATTCAGATGAAACACAATTAAACTTCCATTTTTATACACAGATCTTAGCTTGGGATAATCCTCTAGTTAGCTAACTCTGATGCTTTCTACACCATGTTCCCTTTAACAGACAGGTACTTATGGTGAGAATTTACATGCTCTTAAGACAACAATTTCTAAGATACCACAGACTTATAACTCCCTCCACAGGCCTTGTGAAGTTACATTACATATCTGTGGTGGACAAGCAACACCTAACATATCATTAGTTGACATGCCAAGTACTCCTATCATTCCCCCATGTCACACCCAAAGTTTCAAATCAAGCCCCAAACCATTCCATAACTCTCAAACCTTTTAACAGATGGACAGCCCCTAATTCTTCCGAGTGACCTCTATGAAAGCATTTTAAAGGAAAGCAGTAAGAAAGCTGTAAAGAAAGCATTTAAATCTATCACTCGGAAGCATTAAAAACGTCTCTTTCCGTTAGTATAAAAGAGCCCCTGGTCTTGGTGACCAGATGCAGATCAAGAACCCCCGAGATATCAATAAGCCACAGGGCTTACAACATCTAGGTAGTTATGAGATACAAACTAAATGAAACAGATCCATAAATGAACCTATTCCGGATGTACTCACTCAAGACTCAATTTTAGACGTTGGCAGAAAAAGATAGTAGTCGAAGGAATACTCGACCTTACCTTAGAAATTCACCAAGGCCTATATGTTGTTCCTCTAGTATTATTTATCACATCTCATCTATACCCAAGTGGATATTGACTTAATGCGATATCTAATATCAAATTTCCAACACACAGCAATTTTGAGAAGCAAACGAATATTTGAAAATCATTCCCTAGACAGGTACTAAACTCTCAATTAAAACACAGATCCTTTCAGTCTAGATGAGACCTAATCGCTGACTCTGCTTCTAAGCTCTCAAAGTCAACCCCCAGTGGAATATGAATTAGTCATAACTGTCGAATTTATCCCTTACTCAGATCCGGATTTTATAAAGGGGTTTTTGTTGGTAGTTTATTATGCAACATCCGATTTAAATCAAGACTTCTGTGTCCAAGGGGAAGGATCCCCAAAATAGCAATAAGACCAGAACATCTACATAATAGTATCATGCATACAAGTATATGAAAAGGAAAATGAAATACCCCAAAATATATGGTGGGGTTAGACAGAATGCGATACACAAAGGTGAATTAGCCTGAGATAAGAAGAAATCGGCTAAAAAGAGTGCCAGAGATAGTTGGGGTTTTCCGGACTGCAAACATCTGCTGTCCGGCTCCCAATTGTCCCAGATGACTGATTGTAGACAGAAAGAATTCCAAATGACGGTTACCGCCGCCATTTAGTTTTCTTTTGTCTGTGAGTGGAAGAATAACCCACATATTTCTTGCTGTAATATTTCTTAACTGATGTTGGTCGACATCAGTTGATACTATTGCAACTTGAATTCAGGTTGAGAAATTAAGATAAAGGAAATTAAAACTGTATCTGATTAGGAATTGGCTGAGTGACTAATCGAAACTCTTAGTAAAGAGAACGCTCGCCGAAGCTTCCACCAACCACTAACCAGATCATGCAAAATAACAGATAATGATTGACACACAGAAGACGGGTTAGTCGATATCCCTATTAAGGGACCTTTCACCAACATTAATCTGTAGTGTTTCTCATTATCCGTTCATACACACAACGAAAAGGAAAACTTGAAAATAAGGAAAATGTTTTTGGTATTGTGCGGGTGTTAAGCACACAATAAGTGGACACTAATGGGTTGAAATGTGTAATGGATAAAAGTTAGGTGAAATGGGCCTAGGCCCAATACACCCATGCAACTTACACAAATCATGAAAGAAAATGTTTTTGGAGTTTTCAAAATAGAAGGATAATTCAATTCGATTTATTGGGGTAATTCGAATTGAGAATGCATGAAGAATGAAGTATGATCTTATCCAATTAATCATTGCCAGAAATTGGAACATCATCTAATTCGAATTATTGATCAATTCGAATTAATTCGAATTGGACAATTCGAATTGGCGAAGTCCTTTTCTTGCTCAAATTGACTAAGGCATTTACCTCAAGAGGAAGGTGAATTCGAATTGTCTAGCAATTCGAATTAATTCGAATTGGACAATTCGAATTGGTAAGAGATGGAAAAATAAACTAAGGCATGAATGGGTGGCAATGGATACAATGTGGTTTTTCAAGCCAATTCGAATTGTTGAGCAATTCGAATTAATTCGAATTGGATAATTCGAATTGGTTGAAACCCACATGGAGGAAATTTTTTGGCTATGCTATTCGGATTTCTTAGGCAATTCGAGATAATTCGAATTGCCTCAATTTGAATTGCATATTTTCAAACAACAACAATTTTTGTTCTCACAAGTATGGGTTAGGTGAACACCGTACTGTAATGATGGGTTTAGATTTACTAAATCCCTCATCTCACATCAATGTCATTTCACAGCCACCCTAGTGAGATTTTCAAGAAATAAACAAACACATGTCCAGTGGGTATTTGCAAAATTCAAAACCTATTGCTACAAACAAGGGATCAAAGATCAAAGAGCCTACAACATCTAGTTATCTAAGAACTGCATGAATAAACTAAGAACACTCAAGTTATCTAAGGTAGCATGAAATAAGACTAGGGCAGGAAGAATAAAACCTAAATATAAATTTTAACAAACCTTAAAAACATCTAAAACCCAAGAACACTTATTTGAAGCTCTAAGGCACAAAATCAAGCCAAAAACCCACCAAACATGCATTTATTAAGTTTGAATGTCAACTAGGACATAATAAATGTAACCTAGTTGAAACAAATAAACATACTAAGCATTTATTTCTAGGGAAAGCATTAAAGAGTGCCATAACACATGAATAACACCATTTCTGGAAATTTTCTTGTACTGGCACTTCGAAAGCAAAATAAAGAACCCAAGACCATCATTAGGTTGAAGGTAGGGTTTATTCTAACTAGAAAGCATGTAAAAATATAGAAAATGGCTACTCTAAGGGTTACACAAACTGCTTCTACACTAAACTAGATCAAAGCATGTAAAGATTACACTACTTGCAAGAAAAATAAACTAAACTAAACTAAATTACCTACCTAACCCTTAAGGGGTGTGGAACCTCCTGCTGTTCTTTTTGTCCCAAGCTGCTTTTTGGCCAAAATTCTTGATTTTTCTCATTCTGTTGTGGAAGGTCTGCTTTTATAGACAATCTTCAAAACCCTAGGCCCACCAATGTTGTGCTTATGCTCCACAGCTTCAATGAGTGAAGTTCGAATTAATTTAATCAATTCGAATTAATTCGAACTGTGAAATCTTTTCCTTGAGTTGGGGTTGTGGTCTTCAATCACCAATTCGAATTATTGTGAAGAATTTGAATTGGTTTTCTCGAACTGCTGGATAGCTTCTACTTGGTTCCCCTGCATTTGTTGGCAATTCGAATTGTTTGTGCCAATTCGAATTAATTCGAATTGGACAATTCGAATTGCATCTTCTTCTTGCCTTTGGGTTTCTTCTCTCTTCATCCCCTAATTCGAATTAATTCGAACTTGAACAATTCGAATTAGACTTCTGCATCCCTTCCAACACTTAACCAATTCCTTGCTCTCTTTAGCAATTCGAATTGTTGTGCAATTCGAATTAATTCGAATTGCACACAATTCGAATTATGCTTCAACACTTAACCAAATTTCAGTTGTGGGATTTTCAATTTTTTTCCCATCTTTTTGGATTTTTGTGGGCTCTTTTATTCTTTTGCCCATCTTTTCATTCCTTTTTCTTTTCTTTTTCCTTTTTTCATGTTTTTGGATTTTTCTAACACAAATACAATTTAAAATTGCATATTTTGTGTCTTTTTATTACCGGCTCGATGTTTTTACAAACTAGCATTAATCTGTCAAATTCAACTGCTTTCTTATTACAATAAGATGGAAATAGATCAAAATGTCCGTCTCAGACACGGAAATGGATTGGAAATAATGGACAATTTTGGCCATTATCAGTCATCAACTGTCTTTCCTATCTTCTTGAGAGTGGTAAGTGGGATCACATTGTATACTGCTCCATTGTCGATGAAAAATCGGTTGAACCTTTTCCCGTTGATGTGAGCTTGGACGTACAATGGTTTGAGATGACGCGGGACATCTACAGATAGGGGCTCAAACACCACTGGTGGGATAACTCCATAATTTGCATCGGGCACCTCCTCCTCATAAGCTGCATGTACATATGCCCATGCTGGTTCATCAATCGACTGGACACTAGCCACCTGATGCTTGGATCCAGATGCTTCTCAATGCACTAGCACATGTGTCATGTTAATAGACATAGCGACGTTATTTGTTGTCCCTTCGGGCACCTCATCATTCACAGATGACTCAATCGACTGGTTGGCCTCCGCATTCTTCATCTTCTTTGGTGACTCTTGCTCATCGATTGGCATCTTCGACCTACCATTTTTGTCTCCATCGACCATGAGTGCCTCAAGCTCTTCTGTGGTGAAATCTCCAAACTGAGTTGGGGCAAGGTCATTGTCAAACTCATAAGCGACCTTGTTGACCCTTTGGCAATATGCACACTTAAGACCTTCAACCACCCACTCTCCCTCTTTAAGTTCATCAATTGTCACATTAGGAATGGAGTTTTGGGCTGTCTCAGTCTGCCCAAGGACCACCTTGGTGCCCTCATCAGGGTGTGACGGTCCATCACTGTTGGCATCTGTCTCCATTTCATTACTTTCCTTTCGACAAGGACCTCCTAGATCCCACATTGACAATGGAGCTTTCGTAGGTAGAATGGGTTCACTTCTCTTTGATTTTTCCCGTTGGGCGAAAGCATATTGCCTTTTGGCCCTGCGTATCTGTGTTCGGGTCATCCCTGGGAAACGGGGATCAACATCCACAGGTGGTGGTGGAGCATTTCGTACCCAC